>JAQIWD010000600.1:0-19026 GCA_034694825.1 Anurida granaria
CGGGTTAACAGATGGGAATCTGTAGTTCTTATTTCCCCCACCAGGGCTACTTTACACCCCTCCAGCTGAGCCTTAAACTTTTCGGAGCATTTCCAAATCCAAAATGGGTCCAAGCGAAAGAATTGCAAAGTCAATTGAAATCTTTATAATGGTAAACGGAATTTTAAAGAAAGTCACAGATCATAATTTTGTTTGTTATCCATGTACTTTTGGACTGAACATGGAAAAATCAAATGATTTTTGAAGTTAAAAAAAGAAGAATAATTGCAACTGAATCTGGGGAGGTCAGAGGTCAGTTTGAATCCTTTGATTCACATGAGGATAAAAAGAGGAACCTACTTACAGTCCCTAAACAGACATGGCAGAGAGGTCGGATGAATTCGATTCCTCAAATTAGTACTTAATTAGGAATATTTTAATTGTGACATTTTTAGAGTTTCTGGGTGGTTGAGCGCAAGTCCAAAATCTTAAACAAGGAGGGAAACTTTGTTACATAAAAAGAAACTTAACTTTCTCTTTTGGGGTTTTCTGGCTATGTCATCTTTCCTTCTTTATTAGTTTCATCTCAAGAAATTCAAGGGAGAACAATTGGTTTCAGGACGTGGGCAAAACAGGGAAAAGTTTAAATTAGCTGTGTGATCTTTTGAGGTTTTAATCATGGGAAACTTTTTTGAAAGGACCTTAGTTACAACTTACAATTTCAGAATTCAAAGAGACCTGCTGCTATAATCCCATCTGCGTATATAAGAAAGCCAATTGGAATTTCCTGTTTGAACAGACCAACAATTGGAGAAAGGTGAACGGAAGTTGATACATTTATATTGATTGGGACTATTTTGGAATTATTTCCAAGGCCTAAAAATTCAAAGACTGGGAATTTAATTTGGAACCAACAGGAAGAAAAATCCCCACACAAATTGTAATTAAAACACAAATAACTTCAACAGTTTGATTAACCTTAACTGAAATTTTAACTTCACCGTCTTTATCATTCATCCTGGGTCGTCTCTGTTTTATGCTCCTGCACCAGTTTCAGCTGATCTCAAAATTCGATTTCATTTTAGTTGTCCAGTGCTGAATTTTGACATCCTTTGTCCTATCAATTTCGATTTACAAAAATTATAAAATTACAATCAAACCTATGTATGATTTAGCTAACCAATTAGCCAGAAACTCAATTTCAGAATAGCTTCCTGTTTTAAATGGTTTTTATTCCAAAACAAGGATACAGCGTTAAAAAAATGTAAATCATTCTCGAATTTATTGAGCATTGATGACTTGACCAGAAACTTGCATATTTTGGAACCTAGATTTCAAAACTTCACCAAAATGGTTCACAACCATTAAATTTTGCAATTAAAAGTAAAAGGTTTAGATCCTGCATTGCTGAAGTGCTTGGACTTGGACAATTTTAGTTAACATGAAATTTATCGTTCTTGTTGCTATTTTCTGATTCATGCCTCATATCTCTTTCCATTTTCCTTTGAAGAATTATGTTACTTTAAGTGTAATTTGATAAACAAGCAAATTAGAAATTTGCTAACGTCAGAGAAAGTATTTGGGAAGAAATTCGATTGATCCTTGATCCGGGTTCCTCAGCTTCTTATTACTATCTTCTTACTTTCCATTACAATTATACTAGCCTTGGATTATGAAATATTGGATGCTAGCAAATGATGGAAGTTGTCATAAAAGTTGTTTGAGAATGACAATATTAATAACTCAGGATTATATTTTAATGGTAGTTGCTTCGGGATTGGTTTTGCTTTTTCCTTACAATTCCCAAGTAATGACGATGGTGCCCTCTTTGCTTGTTGCTTATTGGCAAATCCGAATTTCTAGTAGATCATTATAATGATCATTGCCCCCATTCAATTCATGAAAGAGTTAAGCAATCATGATTAGGAGGATCAATTGGCAACCAGCGATTGTCATCATCTGGCCTCAAACCACGATCATTCCTTGTTCAGGTGAATCTTCCATTATCAGGCCCAGAAGAATGAGATCAGCGGCATGGTTACCATCATGATGGGCATGACGTCAAACTTTGAAAAGATCGTCAAGAAATTAAGACCTGACATATAGCACTCCATGATGGCTTTTCATGAATTTTCTGATCAGGAATAATAAGAGCACCTCACACACACACACACACACGAAGTAGCCTAGCATACCAAATATTGTCATAACCAGGATTATCCCTGGTATACTTTAACCGCATCATCCCTGGTATACTTTAACCGCATCATCCCTGATAAACTCCAATCGACAATAATTAAACCACCTTTCAAACCTTACATAATTTTTCATTGATTAATACTAATATCCGAAAAGAAATTATATCATCTTTCGACCAGGATGTTACGTTGCATTTAAAGTTCAAAGTTCGAATATTAGCTTTTGTACAATTGAATCCGGTCACAAAATGTTGATTATTTTTTTGGAATTTTGTAAACGTGTAGAGCCAAGATAACGTTTTTGGGAAAGGGGCTTATCCTCACTAAAATGTCGAACAAATGGGTCCAAAAATTGAACCCCAACTAATAGGTTCCTAAAATTGATTTTAGATTTTATGTTTCATGGGATTGAATTCTACAGGCGAAGGAATCGAATTTTAACTTAATGAACAGGGTTCTTGTTTTTTGTTTCTAAGTTCTAAGTGTGTAAATAGTGCAGCATTTTTTGACTAAATGCTAAGAAGGCGAGCGTAATAACGCTAGCCCAATTCAAAATTTAGCACCAAGCTCGTCTAAGTTAGTTTTCTTTCTAGCAGTTTATCGTGTTGGGACATACATGGAAGTTGCGACAAGTTCCGCGCAAGTTATAAAATGCGATCCTAAAATTTATAAATCAATTCGAATTTAGTTTTTAACAAATTCCATTTTTTTTTTTCAAAATTTACCTATTTAACTGATAGCGCTTACAAAGAATACCTTAACATTTTAATGGCTTCTATTTCTAGGCACACAGATGAGATGAGGTGGCCTGAAGGAGAAAGTTTCATTGAACGCTCGATTTTAGTAGTAAATTGTGGGGTTGGGCTAATTTTTGGAATGTCAGGATACTTTCTTGGATTTCCTTCCATCATTTTACTTTGATTTAGTAACTGTAGGATGACTTGTAGGGGCAAGGAGTGGGTTGGGAATGGTGGATTGACTGATTAATTTTTGATGAATTTTCAATTCAACATGAAATTATTTGTTGTTATTGAGAAGGAGAAAGTCGATTTCATTTATAAGTTTTCTAGCAACCCACTTTCGGGAGTAGGAGGAGGCGTCCTTTGTTGGATCGAATGATACAAGTAACAAGTTTAGAATTAATTTTTGAATTTGATTTTATCCAAACTTGGATCTTTGGTTAAATCAGGCAAGAAGATCTCTTCCTCCGATTCCAGTGATGATTGGTGTCTGACGAATTATGAACTCCTACTCCTGTTTTCCCCCAAATTCATTCATTTCCTTTTCTATGGACGTAAGTATAGGAGAGTCCAGGTCAGGTGGATTTCTGGATCCTTTCTCCCTTGTTCCAGACAGAAACTGGAGGAGGAAGTGGAAAGGGGGGAAAGTGGAACTTTCTCTTCCTGGAAGTGCGTAAGCGGAGCGGCGCTTACGCACTTCTTTCCCTCCTTCCTGAACTTGGTTCCCTTGGTCTTCCCAACCATAGCTCTCCCGCACCGTCCCCGTTGGGGCTCCTCTTCGACCTTTCTAGTTCCCAGTTCCCTTGATTCATTCTTTATGCTCCACGCGCCGCTCCCTCGTCCCCAATTCAAGGAATGACGCAAGGACTTTCAAATTTCTGCCATCTCGCCAATGAACCCTTTCTGCTCTAAAAATAGATTCCCAAATCCTAATAATAGACCCACTTGGCCTATACTTAGGAAATGAGCTCAGCAGTCTCATGGACGCACAGGCATAAATCTCACAGTACTAACAGTAAACTTCACCTTCCTTCACCGCCAATCGTATAGTTTGCATCCTCAGTTTTTGTCCCTGAAGGTCCCGAAATTTACTTTCTCAAACAAACTTTCTCCGAAAACTGTTTCTGGTCAAAGTATTTTTTTTCTACCTTAAGGATCTTCCCACAGGATTCGTAGGGATTTTTTCTTTGGTTCTGATAAAATTAAAATTAAAGTTTCTGGAGCGTAGATTATAGGGAGGATAGGCTTGGAATCTTGGTTCTTATCCATGAAAAGTGAATGAGGATGGGAGTTGTTCCTGTCCTTACCAACATATAATCGGAGATTGACCTACTTTCCGGGTCTATATACGGATCCGGGGGAAAAAGGGAGAGGAGCCCGGTCCCCGAATTTTGGGGGAGCCGCTTGAATTTACCTCTTGGAAATAACGTCAGAGTGGGTTGGTGATGACGTGGGAGCAGAGGGTGGCTTGGGGAATCTTGGGGTGGTGGTTCATTGACATATCCTCCACGTGGGTCCCGTCCTTCCCTCATTTGTGAGTGAGATGAAAGCAAGGACCTTGCGAATGTGCGTAGCCGCACTCTCTCCCTGACCCACTTTCACTCACACACGGTCTGAGCACGGTGCACGGTCCGCACCGCCACCAAACAATTGGAGGAGAAAGAGTGACGATGAGGAAGACCGCTTGACCTTTTCCCATTCTACCCAGCTAGACCTGGGTTTACACAATTTAATTTTAGGCTTTCAAATTTGTTAGCCATACCAAAGGATTTTTGCCATACACGTAGTACTTTCTAATACTTTCTCCATGATTTTTGGATTTGTAGTGGCGAACCGTGAGACTCTGAGGGATGACGACAATCCTCACCCTGGCCCCGATTCTTTTTTACAGCCAGTAAAACTCGATGCGGTTTCCCAAGGTGTACTGTCGTCGTCATCATCGTCATCACTCTCCTTGCTTGTCGTTGAATCCAGGGCCATCATGACTCCGATTAGTCACGTTTGTTTGGATGTGTGGGTCATGACGACTTGATTTGTGCTTCCCTGGAAACCTGGTGAAGAGAAAAGCACATTCAATTATAAAGGCATGACGTCCATCCAGTGAACCATCAGGTGGGGAATTGACATAATTGGTCACAGTTGGGTTTCGAAATAGAGAAAGTCTCTATGGAAGAAAGTGGAATGGAATTTGTGAATGAAATCTTGGTTGTTGGTGGGGATGACATGTCTGCTGCCATACCCATTGATTTTCCAGATCTAGAAGGGACCACCACTACCACCAGCATCCTTCCTTTATGAACGGAGAAAGTCCTTCCGGCTCATCTTACGCACACGCACTTTGGAGGTTCTTGAATGGCAAAGGTACATGTGGTGCTGGATCATGTTGGAAAATACCATTCCAGATTGTCTCCAGGAACAGCTTCTTGAAACCACCACCGCTGGCCTCACTCAAACTTTCTCCAGACACCAATGATTATGGGGAGAAAGTCCCTCTGCTGGTCTCAATGACAACTGATCCTCGGATTCCTTATTGGTGAAGAGCCATCCAATGACCAATCAGAATCGTCGTAGGATGAAAAGCTTGTCAAGAACCTTCAAATTAGAACAATAAGGCAAGGGGCGAAGGAAAGGTGATATTTTTTAGGTGATGACTTATTTTCTAAGGATTCAGTCAGTGGGGTTTACATCCTTCCCACCTGTCCTAATCAAAAGTATGGAGGAGGACATGGAATCCAATTATACTGGAATGGAGAATTGCTATAAATACTGGGTGAACCGAAGCTCGGCAACTTCAGAACTCTCCAGGGAACTTCTCCAGTCCCACGCATTTTACTGCACGGATCACATCCTGTTTTTGTTTTTATTACCTATCCATGTTTTGTTCAGGTCAAGCCTAATGTTATCAATTTTGTCCGCAATTTTAGATTCCATATTAACTGATCCCATATTTTATTTTGTCCAGTTCAGATTCCTGGACCAGGAAGCTGTCAAGGGCCGGAAATCTTGGGATGTAATATATGAAGAAGCCTCTGCTGCGTAACCCTCTGGTATTGGTTGTTCATAACAGCTGCTGGACATTGCCCAAGAATTCATAGTGGTACTCTTGTGCGTGTTACAGCGGCTATTTTGACACAACAGAATCATCAGTCAGCGTCAGCAGTCGCTGGAGGAATCCCGGAGCAGCGTTGGGGGTTGGAACTTGGAAGTAAGTCCGTAGAATCCAAATCCAATTCAAACTGAATCCTATTCATAAAATCAACTTCCGCTTTCCATAACTTAATTTTCCTTTTCCATAAAGGCGTTCCATCCTTTGAGTCTTTCGATTTTGGTGGTGGTAGCTTATGGACTTTCATTTCACTTTGCTTTCTTTTTACTTTGCAAGGATAGAAATTCATCATAATGAATGAGCAGAGAGTGAGGATGTTAAGGGAGAAAGTAGGGTAGGTTTGAATTAATCCAATTTGGTGTATTAGTCAAAGGTCACTAAAAGTCACCCGCTGTTTCTTTATTGAATATTCGAGAGGAACCTTTGAAGTGACACTGTCACCCCACCCCAATTCCATCTTGTCGACTTTCCTTTATCATCATGGGCCAGATGAAACCACTGCTGGTCACCATCCTATGGCCTCGCCTACACGCATTCCTTGTTTTCCCATTCTAGACAACTTTACGAGTGCGACATTCTTCGTCAACTTCCTACTTAACTAAGGTTTCCTGGAAAAAGGGATTATCTAACATTCTAAAAAAAAGTAAAATTTTTTACGACTGGGAAATGGCTTCCGGTTCCGAGGGGGTTTCCCCGGAAATCAATCTTGGAGTAAAAATTCACATCTAACAACCACCACTACCCACTCAAGCAGCGTCTCCAGCGTCATTTTTCGGTCACTCCGACAAGGAGGTGATGTAAGCGTTGTTTACAAACAAATGAAAATTGAGTTTTCAAGGTGAACAATTACCGTACATGTTCAGTAATGGAGTTACATACTACATTGCCCATAACTAGAAGCAACTTACATGGTATACAGGTACACATTTGAATTGAGCTTTAATATTTATTTTATGTTAGTTTTCATTCAATCAGTTCATCTTACGAATCATTGAATCTGTAATGACAAAGTGAATAGATTTAAGGCAAAAGAAGATACTTGAAAAATACAGTTATTGGAATATGTACGATAAGCACGTTTCTGGTTTCTAAGATATCGGCCGGAATTTTTTGGTGCGCTTTTCAGAGGATTTGGATCAACCGATTATCTCAATTAAATGTTTTTTCAAAGGCCGAGAGTCTAAATCAACTTTCTCCATCGAGAGTTTGACATTTTAATCTTTACTTCCTGAGTAATTAAAATTTAAATACGTTGTCAAGCTGTTTTGATGATCGATCATTCATATTCCTGGACAAACGTTGCTCAATCGTTTCTCAAGAAGTAGACGTGAAAATGCCAAACTCTCGATGGAGAAAGTTGATTTAGACTCTCGGCCTTTGAAAAAACATTTAAGTTGAGATAATCGGTTGGCCCAAATCCTCTAAAAAGTGCACCGAAATTCGCATCTCCTCTTATTATGGGATTACCTGGGTTTCGCTAACTTAATAATAAGACCTTAAAATACATTGGAAATAGCTTAGCAAAACCAAAACCTACTAAACCGAAAACTGGTATGGTATAATTAATCTAGGCTTAAAATTAAAACTTAACTAGGACTTGTCCATCAGTCAAATGGGCACTGAAACATGCTGGGAACCTAATTCAAGTTTAGTGATGTGGACTTTAGCCAGTCACAGGGAAATACTTGAATATGAAATTCCTATTGATTACGCGGCCTGAATTGATGTAAATTTAGAAGTTACTACTTCCATCTCCTATACATGGTTATTACTTCCAATTGACTAATTATTCTGACATATTACACTACGGAGCGTATATGCCCATAGTCTAATATCGTTATGCAAAATTGCCAAAATTCAAGTTGAAAATTCGAATTTCAAAAAGTGGACGAATTTGCGACCCCTCCTTCGGGGATTAGACCAAAGGTGTTGCTAAAACAATGTTACTCGATTTTTGGTTGCTAAAACTTGTAGGAAAAGTTTGGGTTCATATGCCGCAAATAAGAAATTGAAATTCGTGTTAAATAGCCCAACTTTTGGTCTCAGTCGACATGGTCTCTTCTTCACCACCCATTCATAATTAGTCTGCTCCTTTCCCAAATTCATTGAAGCAAAATTCTTTTGTAAATGCGGTGAGGCTTAAGAATAATTTTTCTCTTTAATATATTTTCTTTAAACTCACATTACGTCATATTATTGATTTTAAGGCGCATTTTACTTTAATAGTCTGTTTAAGTTTGAAAAATAACACAAACTTGTCAAGGCTTTTTACAAACTTATGATTTTTTTTTAGTTTCTACGTCGTTGCCCTTGCCGCATTTTTTATCGTCGTCGCACGATCATGGGCAATGCCTGCTGAGGACATGAACGTGGATTCAAATGGGGATAGTGGCTTTTTGGCAACACGCAAACAGGTGATGTCAACAGCAGTTGCAGAATGTTGTTTCCCTTTAAATTAATTCTAATTTTCTTAACATTTGTAATTGACAATACTCTTTTATGTCGATTCCTTTGGCACATTATGAACACCCATTCCATTCACTTTGAATTGAAATGCAAATGAAAATATCAAAATCGGTTTACACATGTGCTTGAAAATTGCGAAACCTTCTTAACCGTAACAGGATTTTTCAAGCATAAGTTAACGTATTGGCTAAGCTTAGTTTCTGATTTGTTTTCTCAATTTGTAAGCCAAAGCGACGGTTTAGATAGACTAACACGGCCCGATGGCGAAAGTGACGTCATGGCTCTGCTTCAGGAATATAATTACCGTACTCTCCGCTGCTAATTAACAATTTTTGAAATTGAGGACCTTCATCCCCTGTCAATCTTGAGGGATTTTTTGGCACGAATTTTAAAAATTGTCTATTAGCAGCGATACGATATATATGACTCAGCATATTCTAATTCCTTGTCTTAACTTTATTTAGTCGTGCAGGAAAGAGGGCAAGACATGCACTGGAGGAGATTGCTGCTCGGGTAAATGGTGTGTCTTAGGGTGTGGTGGAGAAGCAACGTGTCAAGCTGCGGGCTCTTGCTCAGAGTCCAACTACCCGGTTTAAATGTATTGACCTTACGAAAAAATTAGATTTCTGAATAAAATACCGAAGGAACTATAGACGTAGGACGGATGTTGAACTTAATTCTTGGCAGTATTATTCGCAAATGATATGGCTGGAAAATGATTTAGTTCCTAATCCCAACTACTTTGTTCTAGTTGTGACATGTTATAATTCATAAAATATTTAATGCTCCCTGTGGATAACTTCACTTTTAATAAAAATGCTTTGCGCATGAGCATAAATATAAATTGAAGATTATAAATTTCAAAAAAATGGAAACTTACAAATTAAAATGTGTAGGACTTCTTGTAGATTTGTCATAAATCAGGATTTGCTCGGGATTTTTTCGATACCTAGCTACTTTCAAATTAGGTTCTAAATTATGTTCCAAGTGTATTTTTGAAAAATATACGTATTCAGTCAGATCATCCCTAAACCCAAAAACCCTAACGTAAACTACGATTTGATAACCCAAGCTCTCCAGGTTCAAATTTCAATCCGGGAGCACCAGAATCAACGGAGGGCCTAACGACTAGCAGACCGATGATTCGCTGAAAAGAATTTCCACTAAATTCTCGTTCAAACGTCGACTACTGTTCAGGAATTCCTATTAGTGTCGCATCCTGAGCCAGAGGATGGTAATGGAAATAGTGATGTTGATAAAGTTGAAAATTGTAAAAATCAAGTGAAGTTTTCATAAAAATCACTCTGGAGACAGCACCCTGCTCCCAATAATTCCCAGGTTCCCATTAGTACCATGTGGTCGCAGGTTTGATGAAGAGGTAGTACTATAATACGATAATAATCATATATAATAAATAACATATAATAATGATATAATACTCGATAATATTGAGAAAGCGGTGAAAGCGACGAAACATTGAAAACAATTCGGTTTATAGTATCAGAGTCAGACGCCATGCTTTGTAAATATAAAAACAGGTCGAACAACTCCTGACCAGAGAATAATGTTTTAAACCTCCCACAGCCGGTTCCTCTGGTATTTTTTGAGCAATCCAGGTTTAAGAAAGTACAAATAATTTGCTCTGGGGTAAGCTTGGCTTCAATTCAGTTCAAGTGTCAGGAGAGTTCTGATTTCTGTCTCAAAACCGTCAAATTGTAAATGCAAAAAGTATACAGTTCAATCAACTCTTCCTAGCCGTAGAAGTTCGTTTGGCGTGTTCAAAAAATAGGCTTTGATTATCATTCTAATTCACATAACAGGTTGAGCTGAGCTAATTATGACAGTTTGTAGTTAACTAAATAACTGAAATAAAATAAAATAAAATAATTATGCCTCTTTTAAACACCATTCAAATTGTTCCAAGGCACATAGGTCGTAGCTAGCATGGCAAATAGTTATTATTGAAAATGACAATGGCAATTTGCCTTTCTTTTCAATCAACACAGGAATTAAATCAAATTTATTTATTGATTATTCGGGTCTAGGGCATCTCGTCGAAAGCCAATTCGTCGACTGGTTAACTCGTCGAATGGTTAATTCGTGGAAGCATTATTGGTCGAAAAGTTTTTTCGTCGAGAACCATTCGTCGATGGAATATTTCTAAGAAAGTAGCCAGATAGTCATAGATAATGATTTTATTTGCACAAATCTTCTATCATGAGGTATAACAACGGTTATCAAAAGGAAAAAATGTAGTATATGGGCATAGCCCGGATTTTGACGAAACTTTTTTCTACACTAATTTGAGGGTGCTGAGTCCGAATCTGCAAAAAAATTCCACCGGAAACGAAACCTAACCTAACCTTAACTAAAGCGCAAGACTGCTTGGGCCCTGGCAACAGGATGCAGGAGAATACATGCTAAACCATAGAAACCTAACTTTCTTATTTTACATTTCCGGTGGAAATTTTTTTGCAGATTCGGACTCTGCACCCTCGAATTTGTGTAGAAAAATATAAAAATGTAGTATCGGGGCTTGTCAATTGTAAAAATATAAAAACTTAAATTTCCCTTGAGTCTTCTTATAGGATTCGCACCTCGACACATTACAACTCTTAGTTGACCATCGACGATGCCCTCCTTATACGAGTTGGGGATCGACGAGTTGACCGTCCACGAATAAACTACTCGACGAATTATACATTAGACGAATAAACTACTCGACGAGTTGTCCGTCGTCGAGTTGTTCGGATCCCGATTATTCGGTTCGGTCAAATGGATTATTGTATGGTCATATATTTTTAAATCTGGATTGTTGTAGCGATTTCTAAATTAGTGTTCTATGCTTATTTTTTAAATTTGTGATTTCTTATTCAAAGCCTTAGAGTACAAATATTCCACCTGCTTACCACCTTGAAAGGGCCTCGGATGGATGAATTATTTGAAGATGAATTTGAATTATCTTAAGTGTCAAATTGTCCCTGATTAAAAGAAGTAGAAATAGTTCATTATAGCCAAGCTTAGAACAACTAGCGGTGGGAGTACCGCTGCGGTCAAATATATTGAATAGGTACAACTGACATTGACTACGATATAAACAATAGCGGTGAATCATTTTATTTATTAGTCTATTGGTATAATGGCCGCCTAGTTCCTAAGAATGTGCTTCTAAGGAAGTCATTGAAGAAAAAAATGTTTTAGCCACGGAATGAAATTTGTTCTCCGCTGTACCAGGTTGTATTGAATATAATGGGATATGGGATAAAACTGCATTGATCAAAAGCCATCAAGCGGATCTAGAAGCCTAAATTTGATGCAGAATAATATTCACAAAATGATTTAGATGTAAAAGACCATTTTGTAGTTTACAGGATAATTATGTACGTTTGCTTTCTGTATAGCTGCAGCCATATTCATATTGTCCAATAATATCTGACCCTCTGTTGAAGCCTGGCTGTGAGTAAAATGTTTTAGATAAAGATGACCTCTACTTTAGCATTAACTCGCAGCTCCATTTTTTGGCTAGAGTTTACGTCCATATGTTTCACCCATTTAATGATGCGAGAATCAATTTCAACTGAACATTATATTAGAAGCCATAAAAATTTCTTATACCACAGGGATGGTTCTGGAACCTCAAACTGGAGCACCCACTAGATGGAATTGAAACTTCTCCTTAATACTTCCAAATCGCATTAGAAGGAAACCGTGTCAAGTTGACCGTGCCCATTGTCCGTTTGTTGGGAATTGTGAATGATTTAGAAAGAAATTCTCAGAAATTGTTGGACTTTTGTGACTTTCATGTTGATAGATGCATTAGGGGTAATTAATTTCATCAAGCCCACAGCAGGAATGGGAGGTTGCAGTATGCTTGTTGAAGGTCAAGGTCATGGGTGTAATGCGCCATGATGAGTACTTTTAGTGTTTAGTATTCCAGTGTTAGAAAAAACAGGACGCTTAGTTATTCTTCAAACTGAAGTGATTCTCTAACACTGCTCAAATACACTGTGGTAATTTTGTTATTTTAAAGTCTCCTCCAATTTCCAACTGTTGAGGTCTTAAGATTGAAGACGAGATTCTCATTTCTAATGAATTTCGGCATCGGAGTTTCATTTTTCCGGAAAAATGGAGAAAGTGGAGAAGAAAGTGTGGAAGGCAGAAGTAGGAGTTTGCATTAGAAATATTCTCCTGTTTTAAGAAGAAAAAATCAGTAGAAACTGCGTAGAAAACCACGAATCGATGGACTTAGCATAATGAGGGAGATAAAACTGACTATCATCATAAGCGAGATGAGACTGACTATTATCATACGGGAAATAAGCCTGACTACCTTCATAAGCTAGATCAGACTCACTAGCTTCATAAGCTAGATCAGACTCACTAGCTTCATAAGCTAGATCAGACCGACTATCAAGATAAAGGAGATGACACTGATAAGCATAATGAGGGAGATAAAACTGACTATAATCATAAGGGAGATGAGACTGATTATTATCATAAGAGAGATAAGGCTGACTACATTCATAAGCTAGATCAGACTCACTAGATTCATAAGCTAGATCAGACCGACTATCATGATAAAGGAGATGACACTGATAAGCATAATGAGGGAGATAAAACTGACTATCATCATAAGCGAGATGAGACAGATTATCATAAGTGAGATATGACTGACTATCATGATAAAGGAAATGACACTGACTATCATGAAGGGCGATGGAACTGATAATCAAAATAAGGTAGATTAGACTACCTAACCTATGTCCAGAAGTTCAATTATACTGACTATACATCAATAAAGCATCCTAAGACTGGTAATCGTATCGAGCAAAATGACACTGAGATTTTGGATGCGAGAAGTAAATCCGTTGGTACGCATGTTTGCTTGAAATTATTTATCTGTTGCCACAATAAACACTGCATCAAAACCCGCGTCTCCAATACTGTTGTGTTGTTAACCCAGAGTCCCCGCTAAGGCATTACTATGTCCATCAAATATTGACTATAAGGGCTGCTGACTGATAAGAAGGCTAATCAACGCTGAAAATTTCAAGCAGTCGAGGATAATGTCTTAAGATCCATGATGTTTCAAATGCAGGAAACCGGCGTCTCTAACCGCTGATTTCCCGGTTTATAAATTCCATAAACCATTTTCTCTACTACGTAGATTCGTGGTTAAAAAGTGTAAATCTAGCTGATTCAAGCGAGATTCTCGCCTGAACAGGTGAGTGGCTTCATGTATTTCAGCGAAGTTCTAGCCTGAAACAGCGAGTTTGGTCAACTCGCTCGTTTAGGCGTATGGCGCCTACTGACTGTTTGACGTTTTTGTTCGTTTGTTGTTTTATTCTTGTTAAAAGTTAATTTAATTGGTTGTGTTGCGATTGCGAGTCAAATTGT
The DNA here is from genome assembly GCA_034694825.1 of Anurida granaria. Taxonomy (NCBI): domain Eukaryota; kingdom Metazoa; phylum Arthropoda; class Collembola; order Poduromorpha; family Neanuridae; genus Anurida; species Anurida granaria. The sequence goes on from JAQIWD010000600.1 coordinate 13,887, forward strand.
AATACGGCTTGGACAAATAGGCTATGCTGTTGAAGATAAATTCTTGAAAGAACAAAGCTTAAATTTTTCCCCAATTCTGGACCTAGCAGGTCAGCAATCGATATCCGCCGTTTAATTGCCAATTCGACGATTCTTCTCCAGGATTGATGTTTCATTTTTCAATTTTCTTTGGCAACATAGCTGGCTGTGAATTTACAGAATTGGTGGTGTCGGATTGAAATTGAACTTAGTCCACTTCGGGACGTAGAGATGGTCTGCTGTTGCTTAAAACAAAACCTACAATAAGAGCCTAATTGATTACCAAATCAACTCTTCATTTCCCATGCAGTGGCCCCAATGCACTTAGGTTAAATGCCTCAAATGTAGAAAACTCCTTTTAAATAAATTGCTTACATAAAAAAAATTGAGGCCAATTTATTGTGGGACCTTCATGAATCATGGTTAACAAATAAGCAACGGCATTTCAAGCTTCTCGTGCGTTATAGGGTTAGCAGACAAGGCAAAGGTTTTGCTAAGGACATCTGCATCCCCTCCATTGGAATCAGGAATAGTGTGGGCAACAATGAGGGGACTGTGTAAGGAATGCTCCTGTTGACTCTCAAATATGAATCCGGATTCTGCCACGTCGGATTTAGAATACGTAGTTACGTTGAGTAAGGGAGCGACATTGTAAACTCCAGGATGAGAAACGGCTGCGTAGCAAGTCAATTTGATCGACTCCAGGGAAACAATGTCAATCACCCATCTGGTTTGACCCACAAAGTATACTCCTTCTGAAGACGCCATGCTCCCAGCTCTAAGTTTTTCTAAACTTTCCAACCTGCAAAAACAAATCAACATAAGAACCATCCACGTCATTCGCAATTAAATAGAAATGCATCTGAGTATTTAAAATGGTGCGAAAATTACCTTTCTTCTCGACGACTCTTGACTATTTCAATGGCTAATCGTCCACTCCATCTGCAACTGACGGTCACATCAATGGGGCAGACGTAGAATGGCGTTATCCGGAAGTCATTCCAACCTCGTGGCTTGTGCACCAAGCGAAAAATGATGGGAAATTCCGAATTTGGTAGCAATAATCCTTCTTGTTTTGGAGGATCCAAATCCGTTTTCCGAATACGGAGTTTGTAAGTTCCTATTACAGGGGTCTGAGTTGTCCGAGCTGATTCTGATGGATAAAAGAACCACTTGACATGAAGGAACAGATGTGGATGGTGCCCTTGCTTCTCTCCATTTTCAAGATCTGGTGTTTCTTTGAACCTCAATGCAATACTACGGGTTTCTGAGGGTCCCAATTGAAGAATTGGACTCTTTTCACCACTGTTCTCAACATCAGGCATCAATTTCTCCACTCGGAATTTAGGTAGATTGAACTCAAAGCCAGTGAGCACAACTTCTTGTAGCTGTAAAATGAAGAATTGCAAATTAAATTATTCATAAAATGACTCTCAGCTCCATCAGGCCGTTCATGAAAATGCTGCACTTGCCGGAGTAAGATTGTAAATTTTGAGCAATCCGAGGTGTGTGATTGAATCTATAGCTTTGAGGAAGGAGTATTCCAAACGGAGAGATGGGTGCAGCGGCGTGCCCGGAACTTTGGACGGGACTTCGTTCTTTGGAACTGGTAATGGTGACTTTCGTTCAGTTGTGACTTGTGGTGGTAGTGGGAGATATTGCGGAGGGGGAGCCCGAAGCAAGTACTTCAAGTGCTCTGCCAATTTTTCTTGTGTTTGGAGCAGAATGTTTTGGTGTTTGGTAATGGTGACATAGATGTGGTCCTCGGCAAATCTCCAGCCTCTTCCATAGTAAATTTGAGCGGCTTGTAAGTAGGAATTGAGAGAGTGAGACCGGAGTCCTGCTTTGGCATATCGGTGTCCCGCAAGAACACTATGAAGTGCGTACTTCCGTGGAGAGTTAAGTTTGAGAAAGGCGTAAGCTGCTTGTTCCAACATCCTACGATTAGAATTAGAAAGATTAGGTTACTAATCAATATAACAGTTCGCCATTGCCCTTCGTCCTTACAGAGCAGAACGGAGATCACATTCTTCTGAAGTCATGCGAATTAGCACCGCAGCCGCCTCTCCGTAGTTGTCCAACTCCATCAAGCACTCAAAGCCTAAAATGGCGCATCGTACGGCGAAATCCGGCATTCTATTAAGAATTGATATAATAAAAAGCGTTAATCCAACATTTTTTATTCAACCGCGAACTACTCTGAGTTTCATGACCGTTTACCTGCAATTCTCCAAGTATACTATAATTGCCTCGCTCACATAGTGAACAGGGAATGATCGAGCCCCGAGAAGCGGCGAATCTTGTGTCATCATAAAATGTGACACGGCTGCCATTTCCAAAGCAGATGCGTGATAAATCCAAGCCTGATCTCCTTGAAAATCCTTTTTCAGTTGATGATAAAGTTGATAAGCTCCTGAGTAGTTTCCAAAAAGGAAATACAAATCTGCAAGTTTCCGACTTCCAATTTCCAGTGAATCGGCACCGTAACTAGAAAAACATACCAGAATAAATTAGACACAAAATTGGACAAAAACTTAATTGCATCAGCTAGATGCTAAAAATATATATATATATAAAAAAGGCTCTACTTTTATTTTATTTTTTATTTTTGTTATCTCGCTGAATTGTATAATAAAATCCAAATCAAGAATTAACAACTTACACAACTTGTGTGACGGACTTGGAGGTTCCAAACAGTCTTTTAGTAGCACTGAAAAATGATTTACTCATACTCCTTCGGTTGACTATCTGCAAGAAGAAAAACAACAATATAATTTACCATCGAAAACACAAAAACTGATGTTAAAATGATACTGAGATTCTGATTCAGGGAAGGAACGTACCGATTCATGCAATAATCGTGTCTGTCTTTCAACATACGGAAGTAACGCTTTGGCGATGAACTCATTTACAGTTACTCGAATATTCTGCACATCCTCAGCGGTCATGCACTGACCTCTTGGAATGATATCCGCGGCGCATCTATCAAATGCATTTCGAAACTGTGTTGTATCCCTTATCCCGTTGTCCAGGACGGGTGGGAACTCCTCTTCAGGGCTAAGTGGGTGGGGTAAGTTAGAGATATGGACAGGATCGAGTAGCACATCATTAGCAGTGGAATTGGTCAATGGAATGGTCTGCTCTTGCTCAAAAATAGATTTCCATGGGTCAGGCACTAAGGGTTTCCGGAACTGGTCCAATATAGCACCACCAGAATTTATCTTGAGCAAACCGCAGGCGTTACCAGTATATGTCGTACGAAAAGATTGATAGAGACCTTCAGCACTAAAAGGACCAAACAGAAAACAGTATAAACAGTGGGTGTACATTTTACTGCATCCGTTCTGCCCAATTACCTTTTAGAGTCATCCGAAGAGTTATCGTGAAGAATAAGATAAAATTTTAATATTGATGGCAGAAACCATGCGTTTGGCCACTCTGTCTGATGTTGCTGTTGTAGTTTACTTAATTTCCCGATTATGACATTCAACTCATCCACGTTCTTCCCTTCACTCGACGAAATGACCAAAATGCACCCGATGAAGTGACTCATGAATTCATGAAGACTCAATTGCTGCTCCGATTGAAATCGTAGAAAAGTATTTCGCCAGGACTCGAACCAAGGGGTTCCCATAGGCACTTCTACGCGGTACTCTTTCGTCAGACCTGGTTTCCCGAGCTTATACGACTGGAACGATTTCTCAGATGAAGTCTCCTCAGTGTGATCTTCCGTAGGGTGACAAGCAGAGGTAAAGTTTGGGACAATTTTAGCGACTCGACTCTGCAAAAGTTGCTTGTTTCTTTGAGTATCTGGTTTTGGAGGTTTCCAGGATGCAATATCCACAGGAGTGATTCTGAAGCATCGCGGAATGATTTGGGTTCCGGTAGGTTCATGCCAGTAAACTGTAACGGTATAGGATCGGTATATTATAGAGTAACGAATGCTGTTAATTAATTAATTAAGGCTACCATTAAACTTGCCCGAACGTTTCAGGACTTTTGCCCGAACTGTTAGACAGTTGCACCGAGCTTGGCTAGTAGTTTGCCATTTTAACCTAACCTAACCTCTGTGCCACTGTCTAACAGTTCGGGCAAAAGTCCTGAAAAGTTCGGGCAGTTTATATTTATTCCATTAATTAATTGCTAATAGGTAACCACAAAAAGTCCTTACGTGTTGTCGTTAGAGTGGAGAACGGGCTAAATAGTTGAGAAACTGTTAAATTGTTTTTCGCACATAGCGCTTGAGCTTCCGGAGACGCTATTAGGGCAATACGTGGGTTAAACGCCTGGCTCACAAGTCGTCGAGTGGAATCTGCCGAAGTAGTCGGAGTGGTCGTCATTGTTATCCTTAAGTCCAACTCCCCAAGTTTCAATCAATGTCACTTATCACATGTCCAAACTGCCAGCCTTCTTTTCTGGTCTTGAACTTTCCATGTAGAATATCAAGAGGCGCTACCAAACCTTGACCCTTGAGTAACCTAAAACTGTAGATTCTGGGTACCTGAATGACCTTTGGGGAGTGCACCAGAGACAGACAGAGACTTATGACCTTCGGAAACGTCTTCTATTCTTAAAAATAAAAATAATTTAAACTCAAAATTAAATTGATGACTGATCTGATTGATTGATTGTTGACGGTCTCACTAAAATGCACACTCACCCCACACCCTTGAATTTTTCAAATCCCTGATTTTAACCTAACCGCTTGCTTCGCTCGCTGAAATGAGTCAAACAGTCTTGAGTAACGTGTATTTAGCAAGCGCAGCGAGTAGGTTAGGTTAAACGCTGAAAATCGCTGATTTTTTGGGTGTGGGGTGTGAATTTTAGTGCGACCGGATTGTTGATTCGCTGGATTTATGAATTTTTGTGAATTTAAAATTCGCGCTTGATTTCGTCTAACTTTCTCCACTCACTCACCCTGATTATGATTCTCCGAACTTCTCTTTAGTAAGGCGCCATTAATTCGAAACAGAATTTAGATCCAAAATTAATTTTGTTCGTTCTTCACAGACACAGGTGTCAAAAAAGGATTCGCCGAATCTTCTAATCCGAACCCTACAAAATCCCATCGAATCCGAATCCGAATCCGAACCTTGGAAAAAGCCAGCGAATCCGAATCCGA
>JAQIWD010000601.1:0-18989 GCA_034694825.1 Anurida granaria
GTCTTTATCCGCTGATCTCCCGTTTTATCAATTCCATAAACCACTTTCTCTACTACGTAGATTCGTGGTTAAAAAGGGTTAGGATAACTTAAGCCTGGGGCCTCTAGTCTTCAAAAGGAGCCACTGCTAATTAGGCACCCACTAGTAGGCTTAATTCGGTATCCGTCTCACTTATTTACCCGTCCACCAGCTATATTCGGTACCCGCTCCCTATATTACCACACAACTGTGGAAGGCTGCCTTATATTGGAATTATTCAATTTTAGGCTTTTCGCTCATTCAATAAATTTCTGAATTTATGTTTAGGACGAATGAAACATGCTAAAATCATTCGATTTCCATACGACCTCGGAAGGTTTCGTAACTTTTTCATAACTTCCTCATTTGGCGTGTCATTACATAGCAGAATTCCAGGTTAGACTTGCATGTATGTATGTTTATGGGAGGGAGCTTTCTATCTATTGATTAGAATAGAGAAACTCACGCCGAGCGTGCACAAGTTGCATATTTCGGTCGCTCCTAGAAAAACAGCTTTAATTTAATGGGATTTCCCCCTGCTTTTCCCTAAATTTGAACCTCCAGGTTAGACTTACTACTTTGGCCGATGTCATTTTTTGGGAAAATTCTGCGCAAGCATAGCTATAAATTAATTTTTGAAGATTTCATTTTTTTTTCTTTTATCTCTCTAAAAACAACACCTAAAACTTTGTGATAAGTGGTTTCCCCCCAAGGACGGCAGTTTGTATTTGGGACCATGTAGAGTCTTCAATATTTTGCATGGAAATGTTACGCAAAAATCACCTAGACTTGTTAAACGTCTTCCCAAATATCTGTTCAACGCGAAAAATAATGCAGGACAATGCATCAAATTTAATTCAAAGCACGGTTAAGTTAATTGCAAGCATAATAGGTTTATTAAAAAAAAAATTATACAATTTTATTTGTATACCAGTTTTTATATGAATATAATATTTTGGAATTTAAATTCCTAAGATTTCTCGTCGATCCTTGTTACATATATTCGAATACATTTTTGAAATATTTGTAACCTAGCTAATTTACACTCTACTGTTTCTTGATGTTCTAACAAATCATAATCGTTAGTCGCAGTATATTGTCCACATTTCCAGCATGTCCATTATCTTGGCCTTTTTTTCTTTGAGCATAATTCGTAAACGGTCCCTTGGCCATTATCATTGTTTTTGGATTTGTTCCCTCTTGCTTGCACGAGATGGGACTTTTCATGTCGTTTCATATCACTGCGACTGAAGCGGGTCTTCCCACACATTTTGCAACTAAATCGTTCCCTTGACGGATTGTGTGTGTCCATATGGATCTTCAGGCTTGATTTGTTACTAAATGTGTTCTTGCACTTGTCACACTCAAATGTGGTCTCCCTGTCGGAATGCATGAGCACATGCCGGTTGAGGTTACTTTTGGAAGCAAATGGCTTCCCACATTCGACGCATTTATACGGAAGATCATTGGTATGTTTTGCTCTTATATGGTATTGTAGTCCTGCCCTGCTATTGAATTCAGATTCACATTCGGTGCAAGGCCAAACTCGGGCTGCAGATAAATGCTGGACCATGTGAATGTCCCGGTCAATCGATGCGCCATATTCCTTTGGACAATATTCACATTTGTATGGTTTTTCTTTTCGGTGAATTCTTCGAATATGTGAATCCAAATTTCCCTTCCGTCTATGTTACTCGATGCGGCAAGTTGGAATGTCCGCTAGATGCCGCATCACTCTCTTCCAAGTTTATTTCCATTTTACGTAGAAAATTCTATTCGGGAAATTCTTTTTTTGATTTGTTTTCATTCCAGATTATATTAAACATTGATTTCCATTAAACTAAATTGATTATACATTGAACCTGATTATTATACCACGGATTCTTACGAACGGCTTACTGTGAAATTATGGATCCTAGAGACCCAGGACCCGTTCCAAAGTTTGATTTGTAGTATTTGAACGTATTTGAACGCGTGCTTTGCGCAAGAATAAAACGATTTTCGGATTTACGTAAGAAAAGACTCTTAAGTTAACAGTTTTTGAGATTTTCAAATAATTTTGAAATAATCGTCATAAATTTCCGCTGGATTCCAGAAAATAGCGTCATTTTTGGGAATATTTACTTGCTTTCGAGACTAGTTACCTTTATTCCTTTAATTCGCATGTGGAAATTGTATAAGATAATGGGAAGAATTTTTTTTTTTAAATAAAATTCTTCCGTTTTCTGTAAAAAAAATAATATATTTTTCGATTTTTCGTAAGAAAGAATCCGCTGTTTACTGATTATCGGAAGTCGGAAGTCGGAAAAGAAAGTTCTAAAAAAATACCGTTTTAAGTTTATAAAAATTTCTTAAAAATCGACAAAAAAAGTTCTAAAAAGACGAAAAAAAGATTAATCAAATCGCAATAGACCATGGGAGAGGAAGAGAAAAACCTCGACTTTTCACTATTTTCCACACCTCTTCTAAATTACTGGTTGGATAATTAAAATTTTGTTATCCCTGATATAGGGATATGAAGGCGGGTACGCCTTCAGTGCACCCTGATTGTGCACTGAAGGCGTACTTACAATTGAAAGGTATACTGGATACTCACATTCTCACAGTCAATGCGTATGAATACTCAATTCTACCTAACTTGAAGTAATCTTTTTATGTAGGTGACAAGGACATTCGTCGGATTCCTTCGAAGCAGAAGGCCATGTAATGATCATCTAAATTCTCAGCCAGGAATCCCGTTACCCGTCAAGCACTTGGGTAGGTTTTGCATCCAGATTTCCATCAACAAACAACGGTTTGGAGTCTAGCAACATGAATATCAAGGATGAAGGGACCATTAGAAAACGACTTCTTTTTGGTGAATTTTTTCTGGCCATCACAAAACTCATCAAGGATTGGTCAATTGATCTAAATCCGGAGTCTCTTCAAACCAGTTGTAAGGTCTCCAACTCTGTACGGGCAGGTCTTGACCGAAGCATACAGATTTGCAAAACTGAGGGGAAAGTTTGTCATTACAAAGAAAAATGATGAAAATCATCCACTCTATTACGTTCCGAGTACTGCCCAAAAGAAGTTGAGTACTAATGACATCAAGACTTTTTATCAACAGCGACAGAAGTTTGACACGTTCAAACAATGGAAATCTCGGGTGATTGTGTGAAATGTGGTGCAATTGAACCAGGATGACTTGAGGCAATCTGCTTGTACTTGTTCAGCGTTTCAAAAGAATATATTAGTAAACATGTTATTGGCATTGCTGCGTTGAAGGAATTGTACCAATTCCCTGATAGTGCAAAAACAGATTTAATTGGGAAAAAGCGCAAGCGCGGAAGGCCTTCTAAACTGAAGCACGCGTTGCTCGTAGATTAGTTTAATGTACATAAGGACCAAAAGATAAAGAAGTAATAAAGCATCGTTCTCCATGTATTTGCTTTTGAGGGATACAAATTAATTTATGAGGTGGAGTCAATTAAAAATGAGGTTAAAAAAAGTAAATTATGAGGGGTAGTAATGATGAGGTATACTAATTAATTTTCATGAGGGGTGGGCATTAATTCATGAGACGTAAAAATTTACGGGGTTAACGAGTTATAACTCCTCAAAGTTGAAATGAAATGGCATAATTCGCCGACCAATTGACCCTGAAACACGATTTTCGTGTTAATCAACTCCCACGAGTCGAATGATATTAGTTTAGTATGTTTGCCCAAAAACCAAAAAGTAAATTTCTCAAAATTTGAAAAACAAAAACATACTTCCGATCAATTTTTTTAATCTAAAAAAAAACCTCAACAAGTATAGACCCATATTCATAACTACGGAACATTTTGTGTTTTGAATGAAATCGCTTGATACGTAGTGCTTACCACAAATTATACTCTTGTGAGCAGGAAACGATTCACCACTGACGGTGATGGTTATGTCAGCGCTTGATGAATCCAAAAACAGTTTCTTCATGAATCCCATGATTTGCATAAGTTGGAGGTGGCTCTTCATTGGAAGCTGTGACATCTCAATGGCTTGTCGCTTATTTGACTGTACGAAGTCCACACCTGTTTCAATGCACTTTCTTTTCCTACCTTTCCAATTTCCGTTATTGTTAGCAGTCCATATTTGACAACGGATCATGACCACTCCTTTCTCGTACATCTACTTGGTCAAGGGATCCATCAGAGAGGTATACAAGTCATATGTAATTTCAACTTGAAAGTGTCCTTCAAACCTCACAAGTTCTGGAAATAAAACGTAAATGAGTAAATTGTCTTATAAAATATGGCTGGGTTTACCTTTATCTGCCGCACTAACTTCTACCCCGTTCGAGTCAACCTGTAGAACTCTAACAAATGCAAAAAATGTATAACTGCTTTTCCATTGTTTGTCCGGACCAACGCCATCGAGACGAATTCGAGCGATGTAATTTCTTCTCCCATTAGAAGTCAACTTCAATGACCTATAAGGAAAGCTTCATCAGTAAAGAAATACATTTGGGGATCCTGTCTGGTCATCTCAGAAACCACGGGGGATCTCAACACAACACAAACAAAATTTCACCTCATTCCCTGTTTCAGAAACACAGAATATGAACATAAAAAATTCCATCGCTTTTTGAATGCTATAATTTTGAATCAAAGCTGAAAGCCCCCATTTGCTGGCCTTACCTATAAGCGACAACTTTTTGACGTTGAGAAGATTATGAAGAGTCTTATTCGGCAACTGGTCCAGTTTTTTGTAAGAAAAGTCCAGTACTTCCAATTGTGAATTCTTGAAAACGTCTGGGTCAAAGTCGTCGGATAACAGAATGTTATTTGAGAGGTTGAATGAAAGGAGGGACTTTGGAACAGTGCCCCATACTGTGCATACGCTGGAGCAGAGACGCACCGTCCGTGAGATTATGTGAGAGGGTCAGCTCAGGCCCGGGCCCCGACGGGGCCCGGAGCTGAACCTGCATTACTTTGAATATTTTAAGATAAACTTAAAAAATTTAAATTTTGCAAAAAGAGAAATATGAAGCTAACACATTTTGCGCGGAAATCTAACCTAACCTAATCCGGGCTCTGATCCCTTTAAGTTCAACATCATTGGTCAAAAATTAAAAATGCTCTATAAAACATACTTCAAAAAACGATGCAAAGAGTAGAAAGTTTGAATTTCGGCAGTGGCTCATTTAGGCACAAGCAACACATGGGATCCGTCCGGACGTCCCGATCTTGGGGCCTTATATCGAGGGCCCCAAATTTCAAAATTTTAAAAAGCATGAGAATTTCATAAATGTTGAAAATTTCAAAATCTGATGAATAGTTGTAATACAAAACTAAAATAGAAAATATAAATTTCCAAAATTCCTTCAAAAGATGGAAGAATTCAGACTTCCAAACATTTCCACAATTGTAAGAGAATTCAAAATTTGGTCCGCACAAAATTTGAAACTATTCGAAAATTAAAAAAATATATTTACCAAATTTTAAACATTTCGAAATTCGAAACGTTTTTGTTTAATTTTAAACATTAACTGCAAATTCTAAATATTTCAACGGCTACTTCAAAATTCCAAACATTTGGTCAAAATTTCAAACTCTGCAAGTTAAAAGTTTCAAAAAATTGTTGAAATGAGACGAACTATCCCTAAATTTCAAAAATTTTATCCAAATTTGAGACGTTTCTTTTTCAAATTTTCAGACATTCCTGTAAATGATAAAAAATTTAAAAAGTCATTTCAAAATTCCAAATATTTGGCAAACTTTCAACATTTGCGAACTAAAAACTTCCAACATGTCTTTAAGATTTGAAAACTATTCCCCAAATTTCAGACTTTCTGCAAAATTCCCAATGTTTCTTCAAAATTTCAAGCATTTTTCTTTTCACATATTTCTTTATTTGAAATGAAAAAAAGGAAAATTTCAACTTAAAAATTTGAAAACATATTGAATTGATTTCTATCTCTCTTTAAAAGTAAAACTATGTGAACAAAATTTCAAATCCTTGCCAAAATGTTTTGCCGTTTTTGGGAGTTTCTCGATTTTTCGATTTCAGGTTTTGTCACAGTACAATACAAAACAGTGGCATTCGTTTAAGTTTGTAAAAAGTTTAGTAGATAATTAAATGCCATACTGAAGAATAATAAAAATACTAAATTACTGCAATAAAAAATGTAGTTGAATTTGGAATGATATTTATTTAAGGGCCCCGTTGACGTCTGAATCTCAGGTCCGGAAATTTCACGGTGCGTCTCTGCGCTGGAGTTATGAATCGTCAAGTGGGCAAGGGAAGGAAACGCATGGAATTGATTTAAATTCAAGTGGGGGATAAAACTCTCATTGATGAGGATCCTATTTACTTGAGAAACCTGGTATGATTGAAGAAATTCAAAATTAAAGCCAAGCGAAACCACGTTTGAATAATTTGACATTATGGAATTATGACTCACAATTAAATTACCAAGTATCCATAGTATGGGATCCATGAACCTCTCACCTGGTGGATTGGCGTTTTTCTGACTCTTAAAATTTGTACAGGTGAGATTCTTGGTAGGTGGATCCCACTGGCAGTTTCCTATGAATGCCCCCCCCCCCCCCGTTTCCTACAGATGACATTACGAGGGCAAATAATATACCATGATATGCATGCGAGGAATTAGAGATGGTGGGGATGTGGGTTCCTTGTACTTCCATAATGTTGTTGCAGAACCTCGACACTGAAACCTGAATTGTTGAGGTAAATATATGATCCGGATCTTGATCTGTCAGAATATATTCGGGGGTGTACTCGAGCTTGCAGAAAACTCACATTATGAGTGCGGAAGCTACGGATGGTTTGCGTAGTCACGAGATCTCGTTGTATAAACATTCCGAATCTCTGGTACTGATTTAGCCCCTGGGAGGCAAAATATTTATATTAAAAAAATTTATTGAAATTGGAGGGTTGAAATTTAAAACACAGAATTAAAACAGAAATCAATCATATAGCATCCAACTTTTATATTTGGCTTTACGCATGAACTGTTTTAAGACTTTTTTTTTCAAAACATTCGAAAAAAGGATTAAAAAGTTTTCTTTCTTATCTCTTTTATATCTTAGGTTCCGAAACTTTTAAACTTAACTTTTTGTTTAAGTGAAATTTATGGAGATTTCCTATTTGGCCTCAAATAAATCTAAAAGAACGAACCATGTTTCAAAGTTACGTTTCTCGTCCGCCGCACCCTTATTGGTTAGACAAAGTAAAATCGCCGAGCAAATAGTTCAGACGCCGGTGAAATAAGCGGACAAAAATATATGAGTTTATGATTGAAAATATTATTGGGGACTAAACATGCATAGCGAGAAAGTTAAATATCCAGTTCGTAAAACCAAAATGTGCTCCAAAAAACAAAAAAAAAAGTTACTAAAGTGATTAAACCTAGGATCGGGCACGAACTGCGCACAGCAAAAAATTTTCAATTTCGTTAAAACATTTTTTTATCCTTTTACCTTATATAACAGCACGTATTGGTTTTAGCTTTTTCTTTTTTATTATTTTATTATTCAAAATACACAAGCCGAACGGGAATGTGCTCCCTTGATTAGTTCCTATTACTTTATTACTATTTTCAATATTGCTCTATGGGCTGCATTATCCTTTTTTTGTTCATCCTCCTTCCTTCAGTCTTAATTTTAGAAGGCTAAACTTTTGTCGTGTCTAATGCGACGCTGTGTGGTTATGGAGTCTGATTTCAGTAACCACAATTTTCTGTGACTGGAATTCTTTTGAAATGATTAAGAGTGACGCGCAAAAAAGTAAGTCCTGCTTTAACTAAATGCTGTCCATAAGAAAAATAAACCACTGATGATCTGATGGCTGAAGTGGCTCCCTAATTAACTCTAGGAAAATTGCCAATTTGCTATAGGCTAAACGACAATTCTGCACTTGTGATTCAGATTATTTTATCCAAAGACGAATAAAGCCACGTGCTTATCAACAACTTAGAGCCTCTCCTCCATTCTCTTTTCTGTTGAATAGAATTGAAAGATGAAGGATTTCTTAGTTTTTGAAACTATTTTAGTGTTGAATTCATATGACAAAGGACCTTTTCCAAACCCATTTTATCCTTGAGAAATATTATTCCAAACCTTATTCCAAAACCTCCTCGGTTCCTTTTTTGGGATACTTAAGCTTGATTCCTTTCGACATACTTCCTTTCCAAACTATTCAAGTACTCTCATACATGGAGTTTTGACTCGCAAATTCAATTTTGTTTCCTCTCAAAAGGAATCATCTTTTATTTGATCAGATGCCGCCACATACAATAAAACCAAACTGGATAAGCACCAAAAGAACTTTCTCTCCACTTTCACAGCTTACCTTCCCTTGTAATTTGAAGTGCCGATGAGAATGCTATATGTGCAAACAAAGTGGATTTGACTAAGTTAAAACTTGAGAACTACAAAAAAGTTCAAAGGATAAATACAAATTGCTTAATTTTCCAGGCTACTATGTGGTATATCTAGTTTCGCCGGAATCCTTGAAAATCCTTGAGCTAATGCGCAGACCAAGCTTCTGCGTTTATTAAAATAATATCCTTTTTTGCTCAAAATAAATAATGAAGCTCAGAATCACTCAAGGGTGATATGAAAATAAAACAAATGATGGCAGATAGCACACTTTCTCGTCCGTAAAGGAAATAAAAAAATCTTTTCGGAATACCGGAAACGAGGGAATACGTTTGAAAACTGAATTGATTTCAGTTAAATGAGTTTTGAATACTTATGCTCCCGAATGTGTTTTTATATTATCTTTATAAGATTACATTATATTTACTATCCTGTTTAAGCATTAGGATGGTGCAAAAAAAAACACTTTATTTTTATTTTTATGCTCGCATCCCTTAATAGTGTTTCCATATAAATATAAATAATTCAGTAAAATATAGGACCGATTGGTGAATGTTTGGGGTTGCGCAATGAGGTCAATGTTCCTCATGCACTGCTGACGGCAGATTAAGTCTAAAACGAGTAAAAATTATTTTAGCACGGAATCCTTCGGAAGTTATGACAGGAATACTGCTTCGTAGAACTTTTTATCCTGAATGCGAATCCGTAATTGGTTTTTCAAAAACAAAATTATGCTGCTCAATAACTCCGAAAAACATTTGAGATTACGCCTAAACCGGTTCTTTTTTTTTTTTTTTTATACTTAAAACGGAGTGATTATTCTTCCACCAACCAAACTCCAGTCTTTCTCTTGCAGAGGGTGGCCCCACGCTGTGTGGACACTTTTGAATTTCGCGGCGTGAATGTGTAGCTCTCGTGAATATTTTTAGTGTTAGAATTATGTTGACCATTGGATTGGCTGCAAGTGCAATGACATTGCTTTTCCACTCGATAAGTTATTACATATTTTGTTAAATAAACCCCATAACTCTACCCATTCAACAGTTTCCAAACGTCTGAATTTACCGAGAAGGACTTCGTAAATGCGTCGCATTAATTAAACAAATTGAAGGAGTCAAATTTGTTTAATGTCAGGTGATTCCTTTTGAATTGCTCAATTATATAATGTTATTAGGTTAAGCGTAATTGCAACCCCTTTATGCCGCGTTATGATAAAAATAGGCTCGTCCGTCGTGTCGCGTTAAGAAAGTTCATTTTGGCCCATTTTTTGATTTTATAATTTTTTACTAAACCGACTCACCAGTACGAATAATTTCTTTTGTCATATTATTCGACACATCTGATCGAATTGATCACTCGGGGGTGAAAATTAACAATATTTTTGGGAATGGGAATTCTTCGACATGGGATTTTTTAAACCAAGTTGAGCTCAAAATACCGCTGGAAACACAAAACATGACACCGTTTATCTCATTATGGATTCGAGATCCTATTAATTTATGAACTCAAATAAATAGATCTGCTATTTGAAGATGACAATTGGCACTTAGTAAAACACTAACTCAGAATCCCCCAACTTGCGAATTACAAAATTTAAGATCCTATCAAAAGTGTCCACACAGCGATGGGCCACCCTCTGTATTCTTCTTCACATTCACTATAAACGCGTGGGAAATAAAATATAGTCAGTCCCTTTCTTTTTCTTTTCTTTTTCCAAATATACAACTGGAACACTTAATGTAAAATTTTAGAACTAGTGTCTAAATTTTTCCACTTTTGGACCACTGGTTGAACCACTTCCTGAGAAGTGAGCGTTTTTTTTTCATGCATGGACAATGGACACCAATTAAATGACGCCTCCATCTCCTCTGGAAGGTCTTTTGGAGTTTATTCCTTTAAGTTTGTTGGAGTTCACCCGGGTTCCTATCTAATCTCTCCTCACTTCCATTATACACATAAGGACTAATATCACCCAAATGGTTCTGGAATTGTCAATTTTAAGCACATTTCCTTGTATTATCAGTTACCACAGAAATGAGTTTTTTGTTTGTTTTTTTTTTTAAAAAAAAAACGTGATTTTACAATTGAATCTGAAAATTAAACTGAGTTTTCAACTGTGGTTTAAAAGTGAAAATGCATGTTGAAACGTAAACGTTAAAATCAAATTTTTGTGTTTGAACGGACCAGCGGGAACTTCAAAAGGAATGGCCCAGCGGCTTCATAGGCATTTGGCGCTCTGTCGCCCCATCTATGATATCCTGAGTCAACATATGGCAAATCAAACAAATAAGCTGATTGTTGCTTTGTTCATTAATCATCACTAGGGTGGTCCAAATTCCTATGTTAATTTTGAACACTTCACATTTTGTGCTGCCACCTTCTCAAACGATTCTAATGTGCTAAAGAAATTTCAATTAAAATGTGAAAACATTTGGACAAAAATCAGGGGTGGGTCAAGAGGTTCAAACTTTAGCATTGAAGAATAAGGAAAATGAAGTTGAAATCGAAAAAAATTACTCCCACTTCGATTCATTAGGAATTGTTTTCAAAATTCGTGTTTCCGAGAACTTTTTTAGACGCTGATCACGGATCCATCGCAGAAACATCGCTGAAAAAGTTTGGCCGCCCTTAAAAATAAAATTACCCGATTTTTTGGTTGTTTTTTTGTTAGTAAAATACATAAAATGCCAGTTATTAAGTACCGTCAGGTGCTTTATGCTTTTGTTTCCGTATGTACGAGCGATCGCTGTCTGTGCCCAAAAGGATAGCCTGTATTTCAGTCTGGCCTCTATAACTCAGGAACCACTCTACCGATTTTAAATCTGTTTGCAGATATCGTTGTGGAGCTTGTACATAGGCTTTAACGCCGTGTTCAGTTTCACTGGAAGTGACCTCCTTCGCGGGGTCACCTCTTGGGGTCAACAATTTTTATGACCGACAAAGTCAAAAATGACTTCTACAAAAGTTGTCCGTCTCATTGAAGGCATCAACTAGTGGCATCGCGACGTTGACCTCAGTCACTTGCTTCGGGGTCAAATCCCGAAAAATACGAATTCGGCGTGAAAAATGTTTTGACCTAATTTTTCATGAAACGCAAAACTATGATGGTCCCGAAGTCATCCGTGACGTCTAACACCCCAAAAAACCGAAAAATCCGAATCCGTTTTTTCTGCAAAACTCAACGGACGACATTGGGGATGACAAATATGAGTCCGCGGGTCATATACGAAGCCCGATTGACCAAAATCCGAAAAAACCGAATTCGGAATTTACTCCAAAAACCACCGAATGACATCGGGGATGACAAATTCTTATTTGTCATCCCTTGGAATATGACCCCGGGTCATATTCAAAGTCGCCAAAAACCAAAATCTGAACAAACCGAATTCGGGTTTTTCCATCAATTCAAAGCATCACTGACGCTACTTGGTTGCACCCACGGACTTGGTCCGGTTTATTTTCCACAGTTTTACGCATTTGCAAATGTGGAACCCTTTGATAAATAGAAGTGTTAAAAATTCCAAATCGGTCACAGAATCTACTAACTGCGAATTAAAAATCTAGTCAAGTTGCAATTGAGCGCGGTGGTGTAGTCTCTTGTCTTCAGGTTAGAAAAAAATTAGGTTGGCAGTAATTAGGTAGGTATGTAAATAATTTTAGTAGCATAACTGGATAGACAAGAATTAGATAAGCAAAAGCTAGAAATACAAACAATGTACCTACTTTATGACCTCAATGACCACACCATTATGTTAAGTTCAATAAGCATTATTTCTGATTCAGTAAAAAAAAATTTTTATTTCGCGTGGATTTAGTCCGCAATAACACGCCTATGGCATGCCACCTCGGGAAGATTTATTTTTCTTTTACGACGAACCCTGGGGTGGAATTTTAATTTCTCCTGCAAAATAAAAGATTCAAAGTTTGCTTCGAAAGAAGCAAATATGAAAAAAGACAATGTGTTATAGGCTACTATTTTTATTTTCTAGAAACTGTTGATAAGTTTTTGGAAGATGGCAACCAGACGTGTCTATGGTAAGTTTGGCAATCCTCAAGACAAATCTAGCGTCTGGTCAAACGCACTTAGATCAAACTGTAAACAATTGACGCAATGTAATGTATGCAAAAAAAAATTGTAATATAGAGGAAAATCAACCAAATTTAATAATTTTGATTCAGCTGTTATTTATTAAGTTGTTTTGCCGACTTTTTACCATTTACTTACACGATGGTTCTGTTTACAATTTTTGGAACCATTTGTAGTCTAAAACATAATATTAATGTTTCAAATTGTCGATGGTTCTGAGGCAAAAGGTAAATATAATATTTTGTAGCCCTTTCCAATTATTTGTACTATAATTAAAACTAATAAATACTTCTAGATCTAAAGTTATGTTTTTTTTTGTTTTTCCTGGTTGATTAAAACCTGCTGGATAAAGCTCAAAACGTCAAAGATTAATTTAAAAAATTTTTCAAAATGATAATGCGATGGAACTGAAAATTGCTCGACCCGTTTGCAAGAACAGATAGCTATTCTCAGTTTTTACCACGTCAGGTGACCTCGAAGATTTACTAGCAGCGAATGGCTACAAGCAAATTCGCACCTCGCCAAATACAGCCTAGAAAATTGTAATGGATTTTGCGGATTTGGGTTGGGTTTGATTTAAGACCTGAATTAAAATGTAATAATTATAACACTTTCAAACCGTAAAAGAAAATATGCTGAATTTTCGTACTTTAAGTTTTGATGTCAATTCAAGATTGCTAGTTTCAATGTGTGAGCATTTTTTGTTTTCGAAATGGTTCTGTGCGTCTACACAAACAAATAGCGGAGACTCACAAATTTTCAACTCGTCAGATTTTGCTGCAGCCCCAGCTTGAGGGTGGGACGTGACTAAACAATAATAATTATAAAATTGTATTATTTCAGAAACGAATTTAAACGCCCGAATTTCAAAACATACTTGAAAGTTCCGCAGAGGTGTTTCCTATTTAAATCGACTTTTTTGATCACATCATATAAATGGATTTTCTCTTTGTTAACACATTTTGGGAGATCTCTCCGAACTAAAATTTATACGCAGCCAATGCTGTGCGCACACTCCGTACAATTTTTTGCGTAATTGTTACAAGCTTGACCGCTTGATAACCAAAATATGAGGACGAGGAGTCTCATAACGAAAGATAAGACAATAGTGTAGAATAAGTCTCTCATTTTTTGCGTCCTAGCTTCCTGAAAGTTTTTTTTAATGTTCTTTCAAAATTGTTCGAGTTACTGTTCTTCTTTTTCTACTCTGTAGAAGCAAAACAAAATGCACCACCGTTTGCTAATATGCAGTTTCATAAGACTATAAGCTGTTTACCAGATCGAGACTCCGGTATATTGTGCGGAAATTTAATATTATGCTTACAATGTGCTCGTATCAAACCACATTTCATCGCAGGTACGCACAGAACTTTTAACTAATGCTCTATAATAAACAGGTTCTGGGTGGGGCGATAAAAAAATTTATTATAAAGGGACAATATTTTTGTAAAAATCTCTCCGCTCTAGTATGTGTGTGCTTTTTAATTATTTAAATTGTTTTATGTCACCACAAATCAATCAAAAGTAATTAATACTTCTCGCACCAGAAATTGTTCTGTTTGAAATAAAATATATCTATATTGAAATTCTTCAACATGTTCTTCTCCTAAAAATAAACATGTCCCTTTTGGATCTAGAAAAATTTCATACCTTCGACTCCGAAAACTTTTGTGTCCGTTATTCGGCATACAGTATTAAAACAATACTAGCAAACACAACTTTTTGTGCATGAGAGGGGAAAAATGAACAATCCCCCCTCTCCCAAGAATGTGAACATTGCGACGGGTCCGACGACTCCGACACTTGGTCATATTTGTTCCGCCCCCACCAAAGATTACAAGCCTGCTTGGGTGGGTTGGGTGGAAGCAAATATGTATAGGTATGTACATAACTAAAATTAGATTTTTAAATTTTTTATTCTTATTAAATTCTTATTAAATTCTTAATTTA
Source organism: Anurida granaria (assembly GCA_034694825.1). Taxonomy (NCBI): domain Eukaryota; kingdom Metazoa; phylum Arthropoda; class Collembola; order Poduromorpha; family Neanuridae; genus Anurida; species Anurida granaria. The sequence continues at coordinate 14,419 of JAQIWD010000601.1, forward strand.
GTAAATGATAGATTTTTTCAAAAGGGCTTAGACCGATTTCCCACTAGAACGTGCTAAATATAATGCAAAAATATAAGAATTCAGAAGAAAACTGCTGGGAATTTTGAAAAGTTCTTGGAATTATGGAAGACGGAAACACAACACTTTTGGTAAATTGTTGGTGTATCACATTATATTGTACTATTGAAATTTACTACAATTTTTAATTCTAGGGTTTCGACGGTGTGGAATTAAAAAAAAGGAAAAACGGGTTTGGTTACATTCCGCTCGGAAAGAAGAATTACTTTGAAATTTATTGTGGACCAATGAAGAAGCGTCAAATTTTATACACAATTCCATATAATTATGAAGATTGATTTTGTTTTCTAAATTTCAGAATTAAAATGTTCGAATTAAAATTTTCAAATATTTATGACAGGATTTCAAAATTCTGCCTCCAGAGTGAATTGCATTTCAACTTGATTCGACATGACTCCTGCCTTTTGGTATTCTCCCACTTTCTTCTCAAAAAAGATGGTCTTGCCCTCCAACGAAATCTGCTCCATGAAATTAAACGGATTGTCAGAATTATAAATCTGTGGTGGAAACCCTTTGATTAACAATGAAATTAAGATTGCTACACTCTTTAGTTATAGAAACAAACCGAGTTCAACGAGTAGTCGATCGGCAACAAACTCAATGTACTGACTCATAAGCTCACAGTTCTTGCCAATCATGTCAACTGGAAGAGAATTGGTTAAAAATTCTTGTTCAATCACAACTACTTCTTGCATGATTTGGATAATGCGTGATTTCTCTGTCTTGTTGACAACATGTTAGTACATCAAGTACGCAATATCACAATGAAGTCCCTAAAAATAAAATGTAAACATTTAATTTGTGTAAGGATTTTAGGTAAATGGAAACTATACCTCATCGCGGGAAATCAGTTCGTTGCTGAAAGTGAGTCCAGGCATCAGACCGCGTTTTCTCAACCAGAAAATAGACGCAAAGCTTCAAGAAAAGAAAATCCCCTGAACAGCCACAAAAGCAACTACTCGTTCTGCAAATGAAGAATCTTTATCGTCACTCCATGTCAACTCCCAGACATCCTTCTTCTTGACTGCCGGCAAAGTCTCGATTGCATTTAACAAAAAGTATTTCTCGGGGACATTCGTAAGCACCAAGTTTCCTCCAAAATTATTCAAATTAATGTGGATTTTACCGTTCTTCGGGGTCCTTGAGAAATGTGTAAATTAAAAGTGAGTACATTTCAGAATGAATGTTCTCAATTGCAATTTGAAATCCATAAAAACATCTAGCTTCAGTTATTTGGATTTCCTGACAGAACTTCACCACCAAATGTTCATTAACAATTCCGTCCGAAGCGGCAAAAAATGCAAGAACATGTGAAATAAACTTTCGCACCTCCGGTTTCAAGTTGTTGCAATCCGTCACGTCCTCCAAACAATTAAGGGAACATAATTCCCTTAATTCCCTTTGTTGTCATGATCAACAATAAATTACCCTGGACAAATCCACTTCTTCTCTAGTCCAAAATGATGCTACGGCTTTCTTATACATTTTCTAAACATCTAAGTATTCGTCTGGGAAAATGACAAACCGTGAAGGATTCTCACGCAAAAGCGGTTCATCTTGAACCGAATTTTAGATCAGAGTCTTCTCCATTACTTTGTCTTGTGTCTTGACTTCATTCACGTAGGAACCTAGACCAGCGTCCTACAAAATTATAGATTTAAGTCTGAACACTTACAACGCTCACATAACACATAGTAATATAAACAAAATTAGTTTTCACTTGCTTCAACGTCCTTGATCTTGGTGGGTCATATTCTAGGAAGACGGATACTGCTTGACCCGAACCCCTCTGAGTTACGTTTAGTAGTTTCGAGATTCTACTCGACAAGAAATTTCATAATTAAAACATTAAAATTAAATTTTAAAATATTTAAGTCTTGCGACGATAAACCTAAACTTGTGTGACTTGTGGGTGTAGGATTCTTTCACAAATTAATTAGGCATTCGATCTCCCCGGAAGATGACAAAGTCTTCATCACCATGATTGAGCAAAATCACACCCAAATTCCCTCGGTAATCCTCATCGATGACTCGTCCTGGAAAGTAGAAACGACACAAGTTTTTCACACAAATCTCTCTGTGAGTGCATTTGAAGTTTACCGCCAACGTCTATTTTATTCTTCAGTGCCAGTCCAGAGCGTGGGGCTATCCGCCCATAAGTACCACTAGGTAATTTTATTTGAATGTCAGTGTATACCAATTGCGAACTCCGTTTAGGAACTGTTGTGTTGTAAGCGCTGTCAAACAAACTTGATTATCTAAGTGGTATTAATCTCTCACAGAATCGTTTAATACCAAAATTACCTCTTGAGATCATATCCCGCTGCGAGTTTTGTAGTTTTTGTAGTAGACGACGCATACTCACTTAATTTTACAAACCGAAGTTTAGTTTGATAAGCTTCTTCCTTTACTATTGTTACGCTCGTTAGGTTTTTTGAGTTTGTGTTTTGAAATATATTAAGTGAAATTCTGTCTGCAATGTTGAAGAGCCTGTACGCACAAACTAAAATTAGAATAGTCCTGTTAATTATGTCGCTGTGCGGTTTTCTATCTGATGCAGTTAAGACTAATTATAGTTAATTAAAGCGCTTGTGAAAGTTTGCCGTTTTTAATGAGCAGAAATAAAAAATTGAAGTCAGTTGAGTTTTTGACTTGGCGGAGTCAACAAGTCTGGCTCAAACGTGCACGACAACAATGGAGGTCACCTAGGACAAGAATCAAGCGGTGAGTTGCCCGCCCTCGGGCCGTTTTTTGGGTGCTGGGGTCATCGAAAACTGTGTTTTTGGGTGGTGACGTCATCGAAAACTGCCCCCCGAGGTGGTGTCAGTCTCTGACGTGCGGTTTGACGTCACTGGAAACTGCGCATGCACGAGTTTAGTTCCGAGGTTACCACCTATACTAAACTGCGCATGCGCGAGCTAATTCCGAGGTTACCACCTATACGCTAGGGACTTCATTATCAACGGATCGAGAACGTTTACGCATCTACTCAAAGCCAAGCTATTTTTCTAGATATTTCTTACCCCCCGGACCTACAGACTCAACTCAGCCCTATATACGCACCACAATTGCCAGATACATACGGCACCGTCACCAAAGCATTCAGTTCAATCGATGACTACCTTTCTCTATTCGAATTGCATTCACGCAAACGACATCAACGCTCAATCAATTTTATAGGCCATTTTTATGAATGGTGCTGTGGAGTAGCATCATCTGACACTGTTCATCAAATCAAACAACAAAATAGCAACTGGAAAATGTAACTCATTTTTTGGAAACTAATCTTCATCAACAGCATGAAGGGGAATCGAAAATTACACAAATTATCAATAAGAAATTCAAGGAGGCTGAAGAAAACTTGGAACACATTGAAGATATAGTACATGAATCTCTTCAACAAATCCACACCGATACAACGAATTTCGATTTGACGAAAATCAAAAATTTGAATGCGTCAATCATATCCATCTCTAAGAACATTCTCTACATTACTCACGCAACCACTTGGCACCTAGCTATGAGCTCATGCAGGAACAACAGTATTCCACAATCGATCGTTCCTTACTCCATCTTACGACCTGAATTACGGAAATTCTAGACTTTAATACGCCAAAAATCCTACTCATTGAGCATCCCTTCAACAATGTTGGGATGGCTTTAACAATTGAAAACTACATCTTGTACCATCCTTCAGGACCGAATCATCATCCGAATCAGAATCCCCATGCGCCCTACCAATTTTACCGTTTCATTTCACAAAGCTACGCCGATGGAATATCGATTCAATCAGAATATTTCCAAAGCACAAATGGATTCGATGATAGTAGGAGAAATCAATGTAAATTTCATTCCGAAACGAATTGACCAAAATTGTAACCTTCAGGAGTTTCGAGTCTGTCAGAAACCCCAGATTGGAAGATTAATCAACCGTCATGCACTCAAATTACTTTCCAACAAAATTCTACAATGGAGGAAATAAACGCCATTTGCCCTTTCCGATGTCAACTTACTACTTCCAAAATTGGTGTTCAAGAAACTGATCATTTCTCAATCGCTCTGACCATTTTAGAGAATACCACGGACATTCAAGATGTTTGTTAGCAAAATCAAATCACCAATATCTCAACGATTTCACCATTTGGTACCATTCTCATCCGCCGAAGATGCAATTGTAGTATCAAAAAATCAGTAGAAACTGTATAGGAAACCACGAATCCAGGGACATTCAGAGCATAATGAGGGACATAAATCTGACAATTATCAGAAGCTAAGACGCCTTGGCAACAGAGACAGTACTTTTTGCCTTTGCACAAATTCCAATTACGTTTTGCTTCTGCACAATTTCCAATTACTTTTGGTCACCGCAGAATTTCCATACGTTTTCATGTGCACAATTTCCATTTACTTATTGTTTCGGCACAATTCGAATAAATTTGAATGTTAACACACCCTACTAGAGTTGTTGTTTGAGATGCACATTTGACCAGTTT
>JAQIWD010000602.1:0-18985 GCA_034694825.1 Anurida granaria
AACGATTAGTCCTAGCGCACTCGCTTAGCAGAAGAGACTCATGTGTGTGGAGCCTCCATGCCATCCTGGCCGGATTTGGCGCCAGATGTAACATGTAGCAAACCAGATTGACCCTCTACTCAATTGACTCTTTTAATTAGTAATCACGATGTCTGTTTTCTATTTTTACAGCCACAGAAACAAAACCGTTGAATGGATGTCTAGCTCATACTTAAAATTCGGAATCAAGTTACTTCGGTCTAATCATCATTCTGTTTGAGTCGAGTCAGTGAGGCTTGAAACAAATCGCAGCAGCGCAGACCTAAGGACCAGACTTCAGTTCCAGTCGTTGTTGGCTCAGCTCAACAATACAGAAATACCTCCACAAAATCACAGCAGTTTTTTTTTTATCAGTGATCAGTGGTTTATTAGAGTTCAAGTGATAGAACAATGCCGGAAGCAAAAGGAAAGGAAAATGTGTCTCCACCAACAGCTTCACCAAAAGGCCGACCAGAAATCACCAATGGTCAAGATCAAGATCCGTCTAACGCTTCGACGCCTTTTCCAAGCTCCCCAGCGACGAACGGGTCAACGAGGAGCAAGCGGTCCGCTAGGGGGAAAATGGTCCTTGCCAGAGTTCATATGCTTGATGGGACGGAGGCCGATTTTTCTATCGAGGTAAACAATTACTTAGTTTACTGCTCCAGTTCTAACTAGGGTGATTAAAAAGCTTTAAAATGCTCATTCTACATTACTCTGTTTGCGTTTAAAGTTTTAGGAGGGATTTTATCAGCGCACGTTAAAATGAGGAGATATCGAAAGTCAACAATTAAATAGCCAAGCAGCGTCTGTTTTATCTCATGTTATGCCTAAAGTAATTCACAGCTCTCTCAGTTGGGTGTTTGTAGCATTTTATTCTGGAAACATATAGAATCAAATGACGTTTAGGGCTTTTAGCTAAATATTTAGAAGGATAATCAATCATTTGCCGTTACTTTTTATCACCCCCAGAATATTACAATAGGTTGACAAGCTTTGCCGATTGCTATGACGAGTTCCAAATTTTGTGCCAACTTCAGGCGTCATTTCCACAAACACATCCGGTGTTGGATTTCGTTTCATATTCACAACTCATCAAGTGGAATTAGGCAGGAAAAGACATTTCAGCCCCCAATGATTCTATCCATCATTCAGCGTTCATTACTGTTGTTTGGTTGTAAGGAAAATGCATGGACTGCAAGTATTCAATAAAACCACAAACACAAGGGCAATCACTCCTAGATTCTGGTTTCACTTTAATGATGTGCGTCTGACTTTCAAATGGAAAAAGAAAGAGTCCAGATGACACGAGTGATTAGTGAGGATGGATGAGGTCATCTCTCTTTTATTCTCCACATTAAGGATGCACCCTAATAAATTATTACTTTTCTGGAGGTAACGTCACTACAGACTACACATGGCTTTTTGGTTGCGTAAAAATACCACAAAACGCTTCCCCAATGTTTGCTTTTTCATCCAGAGGACTCATTCAGGGAGGAAGTGAGTGAGGAAGGGGATGTTCCTAGTCGGTCGACTACGAAGACAAAAATTATATCTATGCAGCTATTTTTATCTCCCCTGCCCTGCACCGATGATCCTTATTCTACCTGCTTGGAATTGATGCAGGGTGAAGGTGAAGGATTAAAGTAGGAACACTTGGGGGTTTAGGATGAGTCGCTGAGTTACTAATTTAGACAGGGGGATGAAACGCGCGGATTGGTCCTGGATTTACCAGATGTCAATTTCAATTGTATCGGACACGTTGAACATTTTGATGAACACTTTTCATGAATTTATTAAACGATTATAAGAGCATTGGTTCGGACAGACAGGCATGCATGAATTTGCGATAGCGTGTCTTCGATTTCATTTTTGTTGTGAATCATGTAATTGGTTCAAGCCACGGGCGATCGATGCAACCATGCTAAGCTATCGAAAACCCTTCCATGAAGTTCGTTCAGCGCATTCTGTTACTTTCTCACGGCTTTCTTAAGAAATTTTCATTGTCGTTCCATGTCAGAATAATTATTCAGTTTTTGTTATTTTATTTTCAGCGAAAATCGAAAGGTGAGGACCTTTTCCAGAAAGTCTGTGAATACATCAACTTGGTTGAAAAGGATTACTTTGGATTGAGCTACAAGGATCCACTTGGCTATCGAGTTTGGTTAGAAAATGAAAAGCAGATTTCCAAACAACTCAGGAGTAAGTCCCTTTGAAGAGGATTTAAGGATATCCTGGAGGAAATTAAAAACTGACTGGAAATGTAAACATTCGTTTCAGATGAGCCTTGGGAAGTTAGTTTCCGAGTCAAGTTTTATCCTCCAGAACCAGCTCAACTTCAAGAAGACATCACAAGATACAGTCTCTGTCTCCAGATACGGAATGATATTCTCATGGAGAAGTGAGGGCCATTTTTTCTTGTGGCTTATACGCTTTGATATGACGTTTGATCGGGAATATGACATTTTTATTGTGAATTTCCAGGTTGCCATGCTCATTCGTGACTCATGCACTCCTCGGTTCTTTCTTGGTCCAATCGGAAATGGGAGATTTTGACCAATCGGAGCATAGAGGAAATTACATACACGACTTTCGATTTGCTCCGCAACAGACGTCTGATCTTGAGGTTAAAGTGATGGAACTACATAAGACGCAACGGTATAAAGGACAAAAGAATTGATAATGACACAACTAACTAAAATGTTATCCAGGTTTTATGCATTTTGTTTTAATTTGTCAACAGAGGTCAAACCCCCGCAGAAGCCGAGTTGCACTATCTAGAAAATGCAAAGAAATTAGCCATGTACGGTGTTGACCTGCATCCTGCAAAAGATGCAGAAGGCGTGGATATTCAACTTGGCGTGTGTGCTCAAGGCCTTCTCGTCTACAGGGAAAAGTAAGAACTGAATTCATTTTGTTTAACAAAGCGTACAAAACGGAAAACTAAAATGTGCGTGATTAATTTTTATTAGATTGCGAATGAATAGATTTGCGTGGCCGAAGATTCTCAAAATTTCCTACAAGCGACAACACTTTTACATCAAAGTTCGACCAGGTGAATTTGAGCAGTACGAACCCACGGTCGTTTTCAAGCTAGCAAATCGGAGAGCTGCCAAGCTCCTCTGGAAAACCTGCGTGGAGCATCACACGTTCTTTCGACTCATGGCCCCAGAGCCTCCTGTAAAGTCAAGCTTCTTCCCACGGTTTGGTTCCAAGTTTCGATATTCCGGGCGAACTTTTTATGAGACAAAGAACGCGACCATTGAACGCCCAGCACCAAAATTCAACCGAAGCCTTAGTGGAAGAAATATTAATTCCAGGAGTTTAGATGGTACCCTTCTCTCTTGTTGTTGATTGATGATGAGAATGTTGATTTTTTTTAACGATTCTTGTTGTTGATAGGATTGGGTGAGCGATACAGCTCCATGGAGGATCTTGAAACGGCCACGCGCGGGATTGTGCCAGATAAATCCAAAGCCTCACCTAGTCCAATCAAGGAGGAGACCAAACCTGAGAAACCTAAGGACAAGGTATGACTGATTTGACCGCTCGTTGACCATGCCTTTGGTATTACTAAATGAATTTCCAATTAGCCAACTTGTGTGCATGTTGATGTTGTTGGGGAAGTTGACTAACCCTTGTTCCCACAAATGTTTGTCTGATGAGTACAATTAATTAACACAGTTGGATTCAACGGAGGGTTCGAGCAGTAGCTCGGATGAGGGAGACTATGACACGAAAGCGATTCATTTCCTTGCTGACCCTCCTGTGCCATCAGAGGCAGCAGGAAGTGAGGATAAAGCGAATGTGGGAAGGAGGAAGGTGAGTTCATACTCTTGTCCTGAACTCGCCTCCTCTCCAGCCTTAGCCGCGGCGGTGAGCACCAATGGAAAGAATGGCTATACCCTCGAGCTCGCTTTTCGCTCCCGTAAATCAGTATGTGTTGAGACCATCGAATATCTCAAGGTATTTTGGGAAATCCCAAACAAAGTCTCTACAAATTCAGTCTCGTCTCTTCTGGTTTCGTCGCTCCCTGTCTTCTCTCAGGTCACCTGCCCAGTGACTCCTTCAACTCAGTTTTCAGTTGCATGGAAGGCATCCCATTTTGACTATCTTTGATTGACTTTGATGTGAAATTGGAGTTTTTTTTTTTTGGTTTCCATTTGCGTCCACAGATTTCGTGGGTTTATTTTGCGATCTCATAATTTTTCCTGCTAAATGCAAAGTTTGAAACGCAGTGGAAGAAGAAATAACTGTAAGTTCAACGACTAATACCTCTGTGGATGTTTCAGATACCTACTGGTGGCGTCCAAGTATTTCCGCCAGGATTCCTTCCCAAGGAGAAGAAAGGAAAGAAGGCTCAACCGGAACCGACGCCGGAAATCAGCGAACTGGAGCAGCAAATTGAAGTGACCAACTTGGACGAAGGGAAGGGAAAATTGGATGCTGGAGACTCAGCACATGTTGGAGCTGAGGATGGAGTTCCGGTCACGAAAAAGAAGGTTAGCAACACCATCCGCATGCCCTTCCTGGGTTCTGGTTGCATTTTGAGTTCTGTGGGTTATTCATTTTGGGGATAAGGGTTGAATATGATTAGTCATTTAGTTTGCGGTTTGTAGTGCATGAAAGGATTTATTTACTTTGGTTTTTTTTTTCCTTGTTTGCAATTATTTTATCAGAAGAAGAGTGACGGAGGTGGTGGTGGATTCTTCAGTATGTTCTCCCGAAAGTCTCGACCATCCGTCACCAGCGGGGACGTCTCGGAGAGTAGTCCAAAATCTCCAGTTTCCGAAACCGACGCTTCCGGAAGTCCAGTATCGTCCCCTGATGATCCCGCCAGAAAGAAATCCAAAGGAAAACATCTTCCGTACACCAAGGAATATGAATATGAAGAGAGAATTGTTGATGGAAAAAAGCCGCATATTCCTACTACAGGAGGCTTCAAATATGAAAAGAATGGCCAACCGGAGCCGATTCCAGAGGCCTATGCGTATGACAAATCTCCTGGACTTCGAAAATCTACTGGAGTCGCATTCAACTATGCCCCTGGGGATGGAGCCAAAGTGGCAGAGAAGCGGAGGCAGGGTGAGCATGGAGCCGGTGACGTCCTTGACAGGAGTGGTTCCTCACAATCGGGTGAAATGTTCGAAATTGGTCTCCCACCTCCACCGGTCTCTCCAACGAGGTCACCCGAGGGCTTCAATCAAACTCGATCCTCCACTCGAACCTACACGGGATCACCAACAACAACAGCCAACATCACAACGCCGGAAAAAGACAAGGAATTTGACATTGCCAGTTTTGGGAACGAGAACCGATTTGTGAGTCCAATTATTCTAGGCCAGCGGAAACCTCCTTCTCCAATCCAATTCCATAGAGGCTGGAGTGGACGGAGTTCCGGTCTGGGCTCAGAACCTCTTAACGCTGATGAAATGACGCATCAACAAAGAATGGCCTCCATTTTTGCCCAACCCGGTTACACAACAAGCTTCTTAAATTCTCCAGCATCTTCTACAGAAGGTGATGGACTAGGAATTCAGAATCGAAACTTTCTTTCTTCCTCTCCAACAACACGGGAACCACATCCAATCTCCACGTCTACTCCGATTGGTGACAGATCCACCGGAGGGTCAGGAGCCCCTTTCTTTACCCCCAGTATTCGAACGGGTGTAAGTGAATCCATGATCACACATCCAGGGACCGCTGGATCTCGAGTAACTCCACCCCGTGACACGGTCGACAGAGAACGGAGGTCGCGCTCCAGGTCAGGATCAAGCTCAGATTCTCAACGCCTCCGACCGGATAAATCCAGTTCCTCTTCCAGTGAGGATGAGGACAGCATTGTCCGGAAATTCCTAAAGAGGGAGAATGGGAAATATGACCAAATTCTTCGTGGACTTGGGACTCCTCCGTCGTCGTCGTCGTTCAGCGACTCACAAACACAACCCAAGATTGTAAAGACGACGGTGAAGCAAACGGTCATCAAGGATGCGGATGGACTGCGGCATGATGTGCATGAGAAAGTGGAGGATTTAGGGACGGGCCGAGTGCTCCTCTCTACAACCTCCAATCAGGTCCGTTTGAACCAAAAAATCCTAATTTATATAACTGTCATGGCAGCGAAACTAATACGAACGGGGAAGTGGTGCTGGGTTTTGTTATGTTGGGTTTTGCTGGTCAAAATTTTACTTATTGCTGCATGGAGATTTTTGTCTTTTTGACTTTTTGAGTTGCTTTCGCTCTAATGACTTCAATTTGCGAATTTCTAATGGACTTGTGGGATTTGAAGGCGGATCCACAGGAGGGTGGGAGCGGTGAAGGGGCTCCACACATCAAGGCGACCAAAGTGACTACACGAATGGCGACGTCTGTGGAAGACAAGGAGAAAAATGCTACAACGAGCCAGGTAACCTAATTGGAATTAATCAACAGTTTTACTTACAACTTTCCAAACATTACCCAGCTTTATGATTTAACTCCTTCTGTTTACAGATTGAAGAGAAAACGTTCACGCACACGACGTCAACCACTGGGCATCGAACAGAATCCACCGTTGTTACGCAAGAGATGAGAGCAACTGCAACAGTTTCAACGACAAGTGCTGGAGAGGAAATGGTATGACCAAACAATTTGATTTTTTTGAATTTCGAAACCATAATTGGGTTTTTTTTCTTCAGAGCGCTGGCAGCGGTGGTAGTACCTCATCCGAACCCCCAATTGTGAAAACGGAATCGGTTACTTACGACCCTGCCAAAATTCAGCAATTGAGTGCCCAGGCTCCCACAACACACGTACCTGTTGTTCAGACGGAAACTCGAAAGGTGAGTTCAGCGATCTGACGATTTCGGATTTTTTTTTTTATTGCGTAGCTTGAGTTTTGACGTTTATTAATGCTGGGTTATTTGAAGGTGGCTATGCATGACGACGGATCATTTGTGGCCTCTGGGGAAATCCTAACGTCTCAAACACTTAGCTCAAAAGTGCGAACTGTGGAAACCCTCACTGTAAGCAAAAGGAAATTTATAAATTCGACACAAGTACGGTTTGTTTTACGATTGAATTTGTTTTAGTACAAAACGGAGAAGGATGGCGTGGTTGAGACGCGAGTAGAACAGAAGATTACAATCCAATCGGACGGAGACCCTATGGACCACGACAACGCACTCAAGGCAGCAATTCAGGAAGCAACTGCAATGAACCCAGAATTGACTGTAGAAAAGATTGAAATTCAACAGCAAGGGACGTAGATTAGGATGTAAAAGTTCACACTGTGACCACCGTACCGTAATAGATTTCTGAGGGACATAAAAATGGGGCGATGAAGACGAAGAGACCTTTCTTCTCCAAATTCACTCATCAATCAACAAAATTAAGCTTGAAACGCTGCTGGATAGAAATCATCCTTAAATTCAAAACTTATATGAAAAAAAAATATTTAATAATTAATTTATACATTTAAAATTGAGGGTTCTGGTGGTACAATTAGGTATAACAATTTGGAATAATTGCATCCATAAACATTTAGATTACGAACTCTGAGATAGCTAACTTTCCCTTCCTGAATGGGTGTTCTCTAGCAACTTAATTTGCTCTCTGTAGTTTTGGGTTATGTTTTTACTTAAATTATTATTGTTATATTATTTATTATTCAATGAATTAGTTTTAGGACAATTTAACTCTCTGAGTTCCGTTTCTTATTTTGACATCCATGACCCAAGTTTATACTCAACGATGGCTTACTAAATGCTTGACAACTTTGGCATTAGTTCACAACGTCAATCAAAAGACTTCAATTTTGTATATTCGGCACCGAGGTGAAACTCTGTTCAGCTCCAACACGACGGAGTCTTATTTTTATGTACTGCCATCCAATAACATAATTTGGACTCACAGTTAAGTTTAATTGCAGACAGCTTTATATACCACCTGCTTTTTAATTAAAAGATAATGGCCTAGGTGCTTAGGCCTATAAAATTATTAATCATAGACTCCGTAAATCAGTGCATAAATTCACAACACTCACAGATTACTCACAAAGAGCCAGAGACTGTAAATAATGCAACTAAAATCACAGCTGAGAAACTATATACAAATAAATTAATAATAGTCATTTCAATTAACAAAAGACGAGTTCATAGACGAATTCTGTAGGGACGGGACCAACGTGTACAGAATATTTCCCACGATGTTACCACTGGGGTCAAGTCCTCCTTTTGGTCCTTTCTTTATTTCCATTGTTCTTCCATTTGTTGTTTTCTCAACTGATTGTAACTAATTAGCAGGCAAAAGCTACTTTTTATACCATTCGCTTTACGTGTGGTTTGGCGTATGTCCCTAATAAGGTTAATTTCCTTGGAACCAAGGTTGCAGTTCCTTGTACTGCATCTCCCTTCTTCTTGATGCAAGTGGAACAAAATTTGGGAAATGAATATTTATTTCATTGCTGAAAGGCAAGCCACATGTGGAGGGGATTGGGGATATTGGATAATCAATTACTGTTGAAAGTTGCAAGTTTTCTATTCTTCGTTTATAGCTACCTGCGGCTTCCAACGGTGGAGATTCTGTGCGGTTATGGACAATGCCTCTAGCCGTTTCCGTGGGTCACTTGCTAAGATTTGTGGGTGATCTGATACTACCGGTGGTTTGTCTCTGGAATAATTGCGAAACCAAAGTGCCTGACAATAGCAATGTCACCCTCGGGAATATGGACCAGCGATCCCAAGCCTTCAGCCAGGGTGATGTGCTGTCCAAGGATGTAAACATGGTTGCATTTTTCTTGTACCCGGATGTTACGTAAGAAAAGTTGTGTACATTTGTTTTACGTAACAAAAGTTGTCTATCATTACCAGCTTGCAAAATGTGCTGGAAATGCTTAATTTCAGGAATACGAATTACAATGAAGTCCTGATGCTGGGAAAGGCTGAATCCGTATTATCCTCCAAGTACAAACCGGAACTTCCCCTGATTCTCCTTATCCATGGCTACTTTACGAATTCTTCACATGGGTTTGCACAAACGATAAAGAACGGTAGAAATCGGAAGTTAATTTATTTGTCAATGATTTCATGTTAGTGATTACATCGATTCTTGGGTTTCAGCGTTTCTGGAAACTGGATATCCAGCGAATGTGGTAGTAGTTGAGTGGGGCCTCCTATCCACACCTACTGGTCCCACGCCTTACCTCTACTACAACTTGGCAGTTGAAAATGTCCCTGCGGTGGCTAACAGGGTCAAAGAATTCATCATGTTCCTACTGGAAATTAAAGTCCTGCCGAATCCAGTCGCAGTCCAGATCATTGGATTCAGCCTAGGAGCTCATGTGGCAGGAATCACTGGTCACGAAGTGAACGCAACAGTTGGACCCATCAGGAGAATCACAGGACTTGACCCCGCTGCCCCTGGATTTCAAGCAAGTCCACCACAGGCTAAGTTGGATAGTTCTGATGCCACTTTTGTAGATGTGTACCACACGAATCAAGGGCTGAAAGGCTACCGTGGTCTCCTGGGACATGTCGACTTCTTCCCTAATGGCGGAGGACCATCCCAACCCGGATGTTCCAACATTTCGGACTTTAGAGATGTGTTTACTGGTAAAGTCCAAAAGTTCCATGCAAATTCCAATACTAAGGGTATGAACGTGACCTGAGTTCTTTAGGCACTTGCTCCCATGCCAGAGCCTACAGTTATTTTGCAAAATCTATACGGGATTCTACCATCTTGGCTTGCAAATGTGGGATGCGGGATGCGTCGTTATGGACATCCGTATTTCGGACTCCACATCCCGTCGATGCGGAATGTAAATCAGCCTGTGCGGATCCAATAGTCTTTGGCCAGTTTTGTCCAAATAGGTAAAGTCATAACCTTTTTGGATCAATTTAGTCGCTTTGAATTACAATTTTGGAAATTGTCATTGAATGTGGAAATTATAAATTTGTCTCCTTTCCTTTTTAGTGCCAGAGGAGTATATTACATTAAAATTTTGTCCTGACTGAACATGAATGTGGAAATAAAGTTAAAATGTTGTGTTGGAAGCTTAATTTTCGATACGGGTCAAGGTCAAGGTGATCTTCTTTAGGAAAGGACGCCAACGGAGAAAGTTCAATGTTGTTGATTCTTGTTTTACAATGCGGGAAATTCAAAAGTAGAAAAGGAGAAAGTGAAAGTTTGTCACTTGACTGCTTCGTTTCGCCGTGCGCTGCTGCTGTGCTGTGTGACCCACCGTTGACCGTACCGTGACTTCAAAAGTCGATTAATTCCTGAAATGAACCCTCCTATTTTAATTGATTAATCAACATTTCCGCATTTCTTCAACGTTGGATCATATTATCCAGCTTGCTAACACGTAAATTTTCCCTGCAATTTAGTGAAGAAATTGTTAAGAACATCTCAGCTTGTCAGTCACCTGTTCGTTTAGTGTTTCTTTATGAGTAAAAGTGTTTTTCCTTCTCTCTTCTTAACGATTTATAGTTAAGGAACCCAGGATTATCCTGGAGTGGAATTTGCGTATGTCAAGTGACAAAATCTGGAATTCGAGATACAATTTTAAATTAACTTTGTCTACACCCCCGCCCGTTTCGCATTCATTCGTCCTCGTCTGGTTATTCCTTTCAAGAAGCGGTCGGTCAGCCGTCAGCGTCAATCCTGGATCTATCTGGAGGATAAATAAACTGACTGACTTCCCACGATGCGAATGCGACTAATAGATTGAATGGAAAAAGGTAAGCCAGTGACAATCTATTTCAGTAGGACACTAAATTGTTATGTGGACATTCCTTTTTGGTAACTGGAAAGTTGTCCAGTTTCTTAAGGTCGAGTTAGCAGACATGCTAAATTGCATAAGGGCTTTCTGGATAATTTTTAGACAGTGGGAGTTACAGCACTGGAATTACTGTTAAGCTAATGGCTAATTGGTTTGGTTCCTTGTTAGAAATGCTACTTGCCTTAACTTTTCACGGTTGTTGCTGTTTGCAGTAATACTCGTTTGTTAGAAGCTTTACGTATTAAATTTTTCCCAAAGTCATTCATTTCATAATGCTTTTCTTACCCTGAATTTTCCATTCTTTGCTAAACAACGCTCGAACTCTCGTGACTTAACCCTTTTAACTTTCTCATTCTAGTGCATTTGATGGGATGCCAGAAACGACTAATCGTTTTGATGTTTGATGGGTTTGAAATTTAAGTTTTGTTGTAATCACTTCATAACTAAACTTCCTCTTAATTTCTTGAATAATCTTTTGTCTTGGTTGGGTAGAAAATGTGATTTAGAAATTGGGGTCGTCGGCTGGAAAGAGGAAGTCGAGCCGCATCAATTTAAGCCTGTCTCCATTCAATCATTCACAAATTGATGCCTTGCTAAGCTGTACCCATAAGTTCTAGAAGGCTAAAACGCATGAGATTTGGTCATCTGCCCAAATTAGGTCCTGGTCATCTAACGACACGAGCACTCCATGTACCCTCTTCCATCCAACAGCCCAACAACCAAGAAGGAAGACAATGAAAATTGAAATCAATGAGAGATAGCAACGACGACAGAGACGCAGTAGTCAATGGGATCATATCCGTTCATTTTCGTTCCCATTCGTTCCATTCCTTCCTTATTAAAAGCAAAACCAACATAGCGCCAGAGCCTAATATTTGGCATTACGAAAACCAAACACCGCTTGCTTCTTCAAATTAAACCAAATTGAGGAAGAATCGGAATTAAATTAAGTAGGAAGGAAGGGAATGTCCGGAAAATTTCCAAACAGTTTGTATTGAATTATCCAGAATTTAACTTCCTCATTGACTTTACACTGAATCATGTTTACTAGTCCCTGTGTGTACTCTGGTCATCCCGGGTGGGTGTGACATGACAGAGACATGAAAAATGGAACAAATGGATCTTCCTCAAGCGTCGTCGTCGTCGCCGTCGTCCTCAATGGTGGTGGTGTTACAAGACCAAATTGGCATAACATCCCGTTTCCTTTGGCAGTTCAACTTCTCCCCTTCTTCGGAGAAGGAGTTCCTTCCTAGTCAGCAGCAGCAACAACGGTCCACAAAGAAAGACAAGAGACGCATCCTATTGTTATTCAACTTTAACATTACAAGTCCTCCGCTCCCACGGATTTAAGTACTTTATGGGACTTTAAGTTATTTTCCATTGTTTTCTGGGTCCTAGTCCCTATTGTTGTCTCCCTTTTGTTTTGGTTTACACGTGTGCGAACAAACGCGGAGGAGTAAAGGAATCGGGTGAAGGTGACAAGAAGAAGAACATTTCACAGTTTACTGCCGTGTGGACGAGTTTGGAGTTCCTCATCATCTTTCTTCCTGTCATCCATTCATTTGTTGTTCCCTTCTTCAGTTTCAGTAATGATCCAAGTCAATAGTTTTTAGCAATAGCTGCCAAATTTAGTCCGCCCAGGCCTTACGGTGATTCCGATTCACGAACATTCTTGTGCAGAATCTTCTACCAAACACAAAAACACCAAGTAGGAAGAATGGAGAGAGTGGATGTGTTTATATTCAAGAAACCGATGTATCATGTATTCCAGTATTTGGAAATGTAAGAACAACTGAGACAACTCTTGTCGCTTGGCTTTCTTTTGAGACTCGTAAATGTTGATGATAATGTTCTGTGGCTTCTTGAATGGTTTCCTCCTTTTCTTAAAAAGGAATAGGACGGTTTTATAACCTGTTGTCTTTTTTGTTACACGGATTTGCGTGGATTCGACAAGAGGAAGCAGTTTCGGTGTTCTTTGAGTTTTAAGCTGAGAATTGAGGAATTTAATTAACATTTAATGAATGGGCAATTGTGAGTAGGGCTGAAGCGCTTTACTTTAGTAAAATCCTGAGAAGGCAATATGGCTTGTTAGGCCTTGAAATTATAGGCAACTTGTATGAAAAGGACGTCCCTTTAGGGTTCCATTTTCGTATTTCCTCGTACATTCCTAGGTTTCGTTTCAACTTTTCTAGAAAATTAAGTTTGTAATTTATAGCGTAGGTGTGAAAGTTCAAGAGGGAGGGGGGGAAAGTTTCCATTTTGTCATTTTGATGGTAATTTACTCTATCCGCTCGCCTGGGTTTCTCTTCCCAAGTCCTGCTGGCTGGAAACATGGAACTGGTGGATAGACCTCGGGAAACTAAGTCAAGACGAGGAAATCCTTGGAACAGTTTCATGGAATTTTTCGGTGGATGAAGAGGTTTTAGAAGATGAAGGAAGTGAAATCGAGGATGCAAAGCACGGTGTCGGTAGTGGGAGTATTACTATATAAAGAATAATATGGAAAATCCTAGTAGGATTTGGAAAACCTATTACGCTCCACACGCTTCATCCCGTTTTGCGCTTAAGAGCCAAGTCCTAAAATTCTCTGAGCGTTAGATTCTTGGCCGTGAACACACGGAGGATGTGGAATCCAAATGGAACTGGAGAAAGTGAATCTGGAGATTCCTAATTTCTTGGTAATACCTTCTTCCTTCATTTTCCGCATGTCAAAGAAAGCTGCACCCAAGCCAAGATTCAGGTCCATCAGAATCTAATTTTGAATCCAAATTGTCACCGCCAGTAGGAGTTCCTTTTCGTGAGAAAATATTTGGTGCGTGATACACCGTTTTCCGTGCGGTTGCATTGAATTTGGGATGAGCGTACCCCAACTTGTACTTGGTTTGTTACTTCACGAGAAGCGATGAGATGAACCGATTGTCATGTTTTGTAAGTTATGCAATTGGCACTTTCTGTATGGTCCTGAGTCATGGCCTTAGGAAATGGAAAGGATGATTTTTTTTATGTTTTTGGGAGTTATACTTTCTGCCTCCCCTGTACTGATTCCCACTGCTTGATAACTCATGATGATTTTTTTTTATGTTTTTCAGAGACAATGAAGGAGACGCTCCTGCTGTAACAGTTCATGATCAACAAAAAGCAGCTGGAATGAGTCGGATGATGAGTAATCGAGGAGATCCAACGGCGAGTCCTGCACGAAAGGGTTCATTGGGTAAACTCCTGATCCGCCCAGCTAAAACAGATGCAACAGGAAACGGGCCCCTGGCTTCATCTTCTTCTTCCTCTATCTCTGCTCGTCCAGTCAGCGAAATTTGCCCTTCTGGCCACATGATGTCCGGGGAGAAAGTGTCGGCACTGGAGGAAGGAGTTGGTACACCGGACGCTGCTCAAGTTCCTGGAGCTGAGAAAGGAAATAAAACGACGCTCAAAATTCACCTGGTTGATGGCGGGTTCAATGTCGTCAAGTGTAGTGAGACAACGGATGTGAAGGTGAGTGGATGGAAATATGGAAATGAGGGGTAAATGAGGCCTGAAACCGGAAATGGAATCATAATTGACAGGAACAGGAACCCGGGTTTCCAGTAAATCACCTGCGGGAAATCTCTAAAATATCTCAAACGTAGTCCATTTTATTACGGATTTTCATTTCCTAAAAAGTAATTGAAATAATGTGCGTTAATTAGTTTCAAAGTAGACTCGGGCATTTATTTTCTCCCGGAAATTGTACTCGCTCCAGCAAATTGATTTTATTTTGTTGATTTTTGGAATTTTCTGTTTTATTTGGCTCCTAAAATAACTTACAATTAGAATTTATTGAAAAAGTGTCGGATTACATGGAAGTTGCGTCCGAATCCCGGGATTTCTGTTTCTGTTTGCTGATTTATTAACATATGGAGTAGCTGGAAGGTTCTTCCAGTGCGTGGTAGTCCATTTCCATTGTTCAGTTCTTTTTTTCCTCCCCCTTTTTCCCAATTCCCCATTGAGAGTTGTTAACTTTTACCTTTTCCCCATCCTGCTTTCTCCCCGTTCCTCCCCTTCTCCTGCAATTTGATCAGGGAGAAAGAAATCTCATTCCAGTTTCCATGCGGCTGGAAATGATTTTCCTCCTGTTCTTCCAGTTCCAGCAGGCAGGCTAAAAGTTCCGTTCCTTATTTCCGTTGCCGTTTTTACCATTTACCCCCGGCTGAGCATTTTATGACTCCTAATGTCCTTCCTTTTCTTTCCTCCAGTATTTTGGACGGGATCCACGGTCTAGGGATTCATTTCAACCACCGCCACCACCGGATCTACTACTCTGATTCCTCCCTCTCCCGCTTCCCGTAGTGACGGTGGTGGTGGTGATGGTGGTTGCCTAATAATGATCCCCGGGATTCAGAAAGTGCATTTAGGAATATTATGATGGTGGTTTCGGTTGTTAGGATGCTTATGCTCATTTTCATTTTTTCTTGATGTGTGTTGATAGGGTATAATTCAACTTCTGACAACCAAGTTGGCCCCATCCAGCAATCGTGTCTACCAACACTTATTCACGCTACGCCTTCACCATCCCTCTACGGCTCAACTCTATTGGCTCCATCCGGATATGACCATCTATCAAGTAAGGCACACAGACAATAATCAACTGCCCAAAAATTATGTTGTATGTATGCAATGCATCGGAGGGATGATGGAAAACCTTGGAGGAAAACAAATGTGCCCCTCCCCCTACTTTACATTATGGTTCTGTTGGGGAGCTCCTTTTAATTTAAACCTCCATCTTCTTAATTACACTCTCAGTTTATTACCCCACCAACATTTTATACCTCGAGAAGGGTGGGGTCGATGAAATGGATGAGCGGAGCAGCGGAAGGGAAGGCGACTGACTCTCTTCTACGGCACAAGTGCGTTTGTTTACCTTATAAAGACGAGGTCACTGTCATTTGATTGCTCCAGATGAGTCACCCACAATCGCTGCGGGGGTGTTTTAGGGTCATTTCAGAATGGCGACGCGTCTCTTACTTGGCAAGCGGTACAAATGGTTTAAAAGATCAAAGAGTTTTTTATCTTTATAAACGGGAAAGGTTTCGTTGGTTTTCAATGGACGCATCCACGCATTTTTTTCTGCTTGTGAATCTTCTTCTGTCGATTCAAGACATTTTTCATCTTCTAATCCCAAATCAAAGGAAATGGGGATGAAAAGGTCTTGTGCGTGTAAGTTTTTCTGGGGAGGATAATAGCTTATGATGTAACCTTTTGTGAAAAATAGCCTCTCGAACATGCTCGTCGAATTTTCTCAAGTATTTTTGGATTGAGGAGGATAATGCTCTCCTTCCTTTCTCTTGTCTGCCATGTTCATTTTGGGTATAAGTACAAGAGGCGATGTTGAAAGCATTGAATCGTTCGACTGAAGAAAAGGGATGAGATTTTGTACCTAATTTAAAATGGTGGTTGGATGAGTCAATTGAAAAGACTATAAAGGAAGATGCTTAGGGTAGAAGTAATCCACTAGAACCGGAAGGAATAAAGATTGCTGAAGCGCTTGAAGAGGATTTCCCTCGTTGACGGGATGTCGATCAAACTTTCTTTTGTGTCAAATTAAAATTCTTGTATCAAATTTTCTCCTTGTCGCTTTCAGGTTCGTGAAAAGTATGAGAAGAAATTCCCAAGTTCTGAATGGAAGTATGAGCTACGCATTCGCTACTTGATTTCTGACCTACGGGATTTACATGAAAAGGACGTGGTTACTTTCTACTACCTCTATGATCAGGTAAATATTTGTTTGAAATCTGATTACATTTGGATTCGTCATCTCCCATTAGGACCCTTATAAGGAAGTACTTGTTACATTTAAACGCATCCTGAAATCAGGGCTAAGGTTGTTTGGTTTTCGAAATTGACATAAACCAGATGAGCCTTGTTGGTTGGTTGGTTGTGGTTTCCTTTCCTTTTTAAGTGTTACACTTTGCACTTGGTGGTGCGTTTGTTTTGAGAGGATGTTGATGATTGGAAGGCAGGGCATTGATCTGGCATGGCTGGAGTCAAAATGTCTGGAGTGGTGTGGCTGTGTGAGCATTTTCTGGTTTTACTACGGTTGGAATGATTTATTGGAAAAGGAATGCAATGCACTAGGATGCTATGATTACTAATCGCTGAAGAGTTTATTCTAAAATGTTGAGTAAGTTTTGTTTATTATCTTCTATCACTCCTAAACGGTGCTAGTGCATTTCTCTCTCCTGGTTTAGGTCAAAGATGACTATTTGTCCCGGGAGTATTCTGACTTGGGTCAGGATGTGGCCATTCAACTCTGCTCTCTAGCCATGAGACACTACTTCAAGGACATGCAGCACTTTGCCCTCGACAAGAAAAGTAATTTGGACTACATTGAGAAGGACGTTGGGCTCCATAGGTTCCTCCCGAAATCCGTCATAACCTCCACCAAGCAGAAGGCACTCCGGAAGCTCATTCAACAAAATTTCAAAAAATATGTGACGCTCACAGACAAGGAGTGCATGCTCAAGTTTTTTGAAGTCGTCAAAACCGTCTTTCGATTCGATCGGGAGAAATTCAAATGTGCTCTTGGGGTAAGTAAACTGAAACTCATGTCGCAAAGACGATTATTTTCGATTTGTATTTTCCCTAATCGGTGATTTGCACCTATTCTTTTCAGGCGGGTTGGTCCGTGCCGATTGATTTGATTGTGGGACCTGAAGATGGGATTTCTTACCTCACGGAAAGAGCACTTGCTGTAAGTACATGAAACGTCAAAATAATGTACTAGTGCATCGCTTTTAATGAATTTATTGTCTCCTCTCTAATTTTCCACTGGTTCATGCTGGCTGATGAATCAATTTGGTTTTATTGAAGGGAAAAGGTGTGTAGGGATTGTTTTGGGATTTGGATGATGTGAATTTGAGTGCGGTTTTATGACCCGGGGATGAAAGATGAAAATATGGGCTGAAGATATTCTTGTATCTTTTACAAAGAGAAGAATGAGATCATTTCTCAAACTGAGATGAATTGCATTCGAGTTTATCTTCCCCTTTTGGCTATCAAAACATGGGTAATAAGGACGTTTAAGCTACAAGACGAATGGCTATGAACTCGCGATAAGCAGCGCAAGCACAAACACAACGAACATTTTAACCTTCCGGCTCGCATTCTTAACCAATTTTGTAAATAAGGAAGTAACATTTCCATGAATAGTTTTGACAAAACTGCAACTTGGTAGTTGAATTAGTCCAAGACTTGACATTTACGTGTTTTACAAAGTATGCGTTGTGAGATTTTATGCACGAAAAAAATCCCTGCCTACTTTTCTTCCTATCGAGAGCCAGAATCTTAAAATAGACTCTCCTATTCCTGATACTTTTAGAAGAAGATGAAACCTGGAGACGGGTGGATGGATCTGACGTCAATTCAGTAGAAAATGTAATTCCAACTCGGTCGAGGCCTTTTTGCACTTTGAGCGTGTAGTTGTGATTGAAGCATCAGCGATTTCAAAGATCCGCCTTCTCGCTTCACCTTTTTTTCCATTTGCAAAAGTTATGATGAAGGTTTCCTTGAATTTAGAAAATGGATCTTTAAAAATACCATTTTGTCTTGTATGGTTTTACAGGCGACGAAAGCAGCGGATTTCCTTTCTGTGAAAGGTATTCAGATTTTAGTGTCTGACTGTGAGTCCCATCAGAAGGCGGTTCTCCAACTCCGAATCCTAGGAGCGGCCGAGTCACTAATCATCACTTGTCCCTCAATTACCGAAGCAGAGAGTATGGCTGACCTTATTGACGGTCACTGTCGCCTCATCTCACCCTCACACGCATCCATTTGGACTCGGAAAGGTAGGCGACACGCACTTTCCCCTTGACACTCCAACACGTTTTGTCTTGTCGCATTATTGACTTCCGATGAAACTTTTCTCCGGTCGTTCAAGAAGTTGGTTCCGGTACTGGAAACTCTTTTGGATGTCCACAATCTTCCCTCTGGATTCATGTCACGTCCTGTTTTGAGGGTGATGGGATACAGTGGGGTTGATGAGGTTGGTTGGTTGGTTGGTGTCTCCTCCTCTGTCGTGGTCTGGAGGGTGGGAGATGATCTATGAACTTGAGGCTTCTGGCTGGAAACCTTTTGAATCTTTCAGGTTCCAGAGTAGGATGGGATGGTTAGGGAGACAAGGTGGTTGTTTCTGAAATATTAATCAGGTGCGAGGGCGTTGATGATGAATGGGCAAGT
>JAQIWD010000603.1:0-18954 GCA_034694825.1 Anurida granaria
ATTGGAAGAGATGCAGGAACCCGGCCGGGCCGGGGATAATGTTGACTTGCCGTAGACTGATTGACAATGGAAAGGGAAGTGAATGAGGGCAGAGAACCTTACCCTGGGTTAAGTCAGCTGGTTGGGTGGTGGAGGTCTCTGCCCCTTCTTTTTCCCATGCCCCTCTATGTAATTTCAATCCCCCTTTCTCCTCTTCATGTGATGTTGCCTTGAGCCTTGGCGAACTATCATCATCGCATAACCCAATACCCAACTCCATCACCACCACCATCATCGTCTCTGCTCTACCTTTCGACCGAGGTCTCCCTTTGATTTTCATAATCAACGCAGTTAAACATTTAATTCCATAACTTACACTCCCAAAATAAACAACCAAAGCACAACACACTCAATTCAAGAACATTATCTCGTACGCAGTGTCCTTCATTTCATCCAACACATTTTAACTTACTCGTCGTAAACAAGTCATCCATTGAAACTCTTGTGAGTAAGAGTGCATCACGTCAACTATCCAGTTGTTTCTAATTCTAATACAGGAACCATCATTTGAATGGAAAAGGTCAGTTTCAGGTATACTCCTTTTCTTATACCCAATTTCTGATTCTAAGTAACAAAGTATGCATTATGCAATCCTAATTTCTTTTTCTTTTTTTTACATCACAGGTGAAAAACTCTTAAGGGAACAACAAAAATCAAAGGAGTTCTTTAGACGTCGACGTCACGTCCTTGCGTCACTTTAACTACAACGCCTCTGGGATTCAACTAAATTAAAAACAAAGGTTAGATGAGCTATCTGGTGCATAGAAAACAATACAGTGAGTCGAATACGAGTTGGTATTGGGGGTTTGGGTTGGGAGTAACTGCAAGAATTCAAAAGGCATGGTTCAAATGGGTTCAAATATCCACGCTGTATGGACGCAGCGCATTTTGTGAACATTATTATACCATTCTCAGACAAGCCGCACATTTTATTTTTTGATCCTGCTAACCACCTTTTGCCGAATTTAACTTCCATGGTAGCCTAATTTAATCAGAATAACAAAGCTAAAGATCAGAACTCCTGAAGTCGCGTAGGGATTTCGTAAGTTAAAAATAACGTCAAAATTCGGGGAACAGCTGACTAAACTGACCCTGGTGGTTGTAGTAGTAGTTTGGGTGCAGGTTGTAGGCCACCGAAATGAGTCATGTTAAACTGAAGATGACACTTTCCTCTCACTCGTTGACTCGTTATTAGTTTGTCGTGCCTACTTGTTTGGCATTTGATATTAATTGTTATTTCCTTTCCATTACCAGTTTTGTAGTTGATCCGCGTCGGACTCTATCAAGCAGGTTCGGAAACCTCAAGCTACGGGACAGGAGAAGAAGGGAAGGCGCATATTTGCATCTGTCCAAACAGTGACAAGGAGGTGATCTCAGGATGAGCGGCTCATCAACTTCAACCAGTGCTATTCGTGCCCTGCAACTTGAATACAAAAGTATTCACGAAGAACCAATAGAAGGCTTTCGTGTTCGACTACTCAACGACGAGAATCTGTTCGATTGGGAAGTAGCGATTTTTGGACCACCGGTACGCCTGTTGGAATTACTATGCAAAATGTCTCTGTAATTTAATAATGTTATAAATTGCAGGATACTTTATACCAAGGAGGTTATTTCAAGGTAAGCCAAACTAAATAGGTCATAATACAGACGACTATTCTTCATCTGTGATCTGTATGACATGAATTTCTAATCTGTACATTTGTGACTGATGACTGCTTGGTTATGTCGCAGGCTCACCTGAGGTTTCCTCACGATTATCCCTACTCGCCACCAACGGTCCGCTTCCAGACTAAAGTGTTTCATCCCAATGTCTATGAGGTAACTCTACATGCATGAACATTGACCCACATTAAAAATTTTGTAATACATGTTTGCTTTCTTCTCTTTTCATACTCATGCTGTTGACTAACTGTAAAAAAAAACGGATTCTTCTTAACTTTTAGTTCATTCTTGGCAGCATATCATTTCCCTTAATTGACTCCCATTAGATTTTCTGTTTGTCGTTGGCAGAGCTAGGCAACCATAATGCAAACCGAATTTCATGAGTACTGAGTACCTGAGACTTCTCTCTCAAAATAATTGCATCTGATCTCTTCATAGAACGGAGACCTTTGTATATCAATTCTTCATCCCCCAGTGGATGACCCTCAAAGTGGTGAGCTACCATGTGAGCGTTGGAATCCAACACAAAATATTCGCACCATTCTGCTATCGGTCGTCTCACTTCTAAATGAGCCAAACACCTCCAGTCCGGCCAACGTTGATGCTTCTGTGATGTATAGGAGATGGAAAGAGTCTAAGGGAAAAGACAAGGAGTATGAGAATATTATCAAGTATGTAGAGGATTCAACTTTTACTAAAAGGATTTGGTCCTTTAGTCCAAAATATAAGTAAGGTGCTATTATTTTCTTAATTGAATTCTAGGAAACAAGTGAATTTATCCAAAATTGAAGCAGAAAAGGATGGGGTGACTGTACCAACTACGCTCGAAGTAATTTCCTACCATGAATACCTCTATGTCATTACGGGATTTATTGCCTAATGCGTTTTTGCATTCTTCTACCTTATAGGACTACGTTGTAAAGACCAAACCACCAGAGAGCAACATCGAGCTAACGGATTTTTATGATGATGACTACGATTTAGACAACGATGAGGACGAGGACGAGGACACACCGAATGAACTCTACGACGATGACTCTGGGAATGGGGATGAGTCCTAATTCAATAATTCCCTCGCCAAGAGAATTGTCCTCATCCCAATTCCTCTCCTATAAACGTCTCTCTGACTTATAAATTTCTTGTGTCTCATGTGAATGTGGCTCAACTGCGGCATCTCGATTCAATTGATTTAATACACCCTTCAAACTGGAGCCGAAGAGTAAACGTGATGTGACGCACTTAAGATCCAGGGGACCTACACTCGTTTATAATTGGCCAAGTTTAAAACGGAAGGTCCTGCTCGTGTCACATCGTGGTATAATTAGTTACTACGGTTCGTCTTTCGTACCAAATTATTACTAAACATTTAGTTTGGATTGCTAGAGTTATTAGTACCTTACAAGCTGGTCTATTTTAATTGTCTGGCAATTTACTCATACACGATTCGATTACCTTATAGTTTTTTACCTTATACTCTGCTAGAAATAACCTTTAGTCACCCAATTAATTCAATGATTTGTAAGTCACACTAATATTTTCAAGTAGGATTTTCCGGGCGTCGCGTCCCTTAGCTTGCTTAGTTGTAAATAATCACGGCTTAATTTTCCAAGTACACGTTAACACCTTAGTCTGATTTTATGAACCGATTACGAACCGCAGCATGAAATTTCTCATATTGCTTCAAGTATTTCGTTAAGTCGGGTTGGATTGAGTGTGGCGAAGTCTGGAAGGGGTCATTATACTTTGAATTAACTTAGGATAGTCAACAACAGCAGTTTGGTATTTGTGTAGAAGGTGCATTGACCGGGTTATGGTTTAAGATATAAAAATTAATTTCGATCTTGTAAGTTCTCCGCACGTTATTGGAGTATGTTTGTCACGATCCTGTGCAATCTTAAGTTCACTTTGTACCGACTATCAACGGAAAACGTGTCCAAAATATATACAAAACTAGATGACTTAACTCATGTCCTTTGAATTTCATTTCATTCCAATTGCCAGTGAATTTAGCCTAGTAGCCTGGCAAATCTTCATTTCGTTTCCAAAATTGATGATTTCCTTCTATTTTGGGGGTTTTTGACAGAACTCAAACGCTACTTTTTTTTTGTCAAACGAGAGATGAAAATGGGACATGCCACATGCACTTGCCTCACCAAGTGCAGCAACGAAACCCAATAACGCAGCAAAGCCTGAAATTATTCACATGAATAAAAATCGTTATTGCTGTTATTGCTTACTTTGCCGTTTTAGTTTTATGACTGTTTTATTTTAGTTTAGGCAACTCATTTAGAAAAGTACTCAGTCGTCTATTCTGAAATAAACAGAACGTACATAACCCCATGATAACCCCATGGCAATAAAGACGCGTCTTGATGGGGGTGGAGATCCTGCGTAAACAGTAAACAAAGTGCTCGCATTTCCCGTCGGCAACCCGCTCGCTCACTTGATCCCTGTTACAAACTGAGGATTTTCGAAAAATCCAAAGGATTTAATCCGTCGTCATCAAAAATCATCATGAAACTCGTGAAACTTGAACGTTTGAGCATAATTGTTCTCGGTCTTCTGATTGGCCTGAACTATGGCGAAGGTGGAACTAGCCGGTAAACAAATCGGATTTTACATGTGTAAAGTCGAATGCGCATGATTGATAATTTTGTTTCACAGGGACAAAAGAAACATTGAAGGGTACGAGAGTGTGAGTTTGCGGCGTGCCCGGAGCAACCCTGCGGAGAATGACCCTGTTCCTCCGGATGCCCTGACCTCATCCAAAGTTGACCCAGCACTCCTCGACGAAATGGGAGCAGCAGATCTCGGGGGGATTGTTGATCGCAAGCGTAGAGAAAGGGTAGGCATTGATAGGGAACGGATTCCATTAATCTACCTCCTGAATCTACAGGGTATTAATGGACTTTGAAACAACAGGGTGACGTTGACCTTTACGCGGGACGAGCAGAATCAGATGCAATCGCCGCTGCTGCTGAGTCCGCAGCCGCAGAAGCCGTAAGTCTTTCTTTCTGCTCTTGAGACAACTTGTATTTCATTATTTAGTTAATTAAGATGGGTTAAATTTCTCCGGTGACAATTTCAGGACGCCGTTGCAGCAGCCGTGGAGGTAGCAGAGGTGGAAGAAGCCAATGGAAATGGTGATAGCGTGGGAGGTCACCATGGTGCGTCGTCACATTTTGGTGACAGTGAGATGACCTTTGAAGAGAACGACGATGGTGACAATGTCGTCGTGGTGGAGCAGGACCTTCGTGAGAAGGAGCATACCGGAGGTGGTGTTGAGCATACAGGGAGTGGTGTTGAGCATACCCATGGCAAGGCATCCATCGGCACGTCCGAATTCGATGTTGATGAATCAGGGGCACGCCATTCTCAAGTATCCGGCTACCAAGGTCACTCTTCGTCACAGAACGGATGGAAAGGGGATTCCTCAATTAGCTCCTCCTCCTCTAACGGTTTTGAATCCGTGGATCGAGGATCTGCGACAAGTGGAAAGGGTTACGCCGATATCCAAGCTCCCCTCGACGCACTCCTCACGGAGTCATCTGACCTTGCCAAGGAAATTCGGCTCGTCTTCCAAGTTCTTGCTCGACGAGAGGATTATTTGGTCAAAGAAATGGAAAAATTGAAAGTCGCTCTCCAAAACGCAATTCAAGTTCTTGAAGCCAATAACAAGGAGACCAAGATTATTCGAAAGCGTCGAGATAATGGTGGGTTTCCCGCTTTTTGAAATTCTTTGACCTCCAGAATTTACTAATGCACATCTTTTTTGTCAACAGACGATTCGAACCCGTATAAGGCTTGCGTCTACATCAATCCTCCACCAGCTCAAGACAACGACAAGTTCACTGCTCCGCAGGCTCTCCTCCAGCAACGCGTCCAAGCACCGCCAGATTATGATTATGACCAGCAACCGGCCCCGACAGGAGGTGATGAAGTAGACCTCAGCTCTGTCTACTGGCTCAAACTCCCGGAAAATCAGGACGAAGGAATTCTAGAGCGAGTTCATCGCGTTCTTACGGGGGTCCGGGATTCTGGGAAGGATGTTCTTATGATCCCCGTGACGAAGAGCTACATGTCAAATGAGGACGTGGCTAAAGGGTTCCTCAAGGCTGTCCGAATTAATCCAGCTTACACGACTTCGTCAAACACCAAACAGAGACGACGTCGCAAGAAGCTTCGACTCCGCATCCGTCGTATTTAAACCGAAATCTAAAAAAGGAATTCTGCTAAAAACACAAAAAGGGATGTCACTCGAGAGCTGTTGGTGAAAGTAGTAAGCAGGAAATCAAAATTTCGCTAACAAAATTAAATTAACTCAAGTGCTAATTTCCGGTATCCTACTCTCTTCAACATTTCAGAACGAGGAAGCAACAATTTCACCAGAAATATTCAAAGGAATGCACGCTCCAAAAAACCAGAAGCGGAAGAAATAACAGGAGATACAAACAAACGGGCAGAATAGTAATATTCAATTATTAATCGTAATTAAAAAGAGTTTGACTCACAAATGTGTGATGGATTTTGTTTCATTTAAAGGTAATATGCAGGAAAGCATTCCATTATTTCTCTGTCTAAACTTATCTTAACGAGTAGCTTTTAACGATTACAAGAGAACAATTTGTCAAAAAGTAAAACAATGTACAATTAAGGTTAATTAATTAATTGATTAATTAGGGGCTCACCGTAACACAGACTATCTGCCACTTCATGAATTCAAGAAAAGTGAGTTTTGGAATAACAAAAAGGAATACAAATTGAGAACTCAATTCTTTTTAGAAAATGTCTTTCTTTTCCTTTCCTTTCTTGTATTAAAAAGGCAGATTCACAGTTCTACGGTGACTTGACCGACCCTCTTAAATTGCGAGTAACGTAATGAGTCCATCCAAACTATTAATTCCGTGCACCATTATTTGACCGAGATACGATTAGAATAACAACACTTTAACCTCCCAACTCCCTTTACAACACTTTGGGTTACAGCCCTGGTTACAGCGCAAATCTCAAAAGGATTTTACTGAATTTTAGACAAGAAAAAATCTAGCCAACAACGACGCATACAAAATTCTGGAGTGAAAAATTATTGTTATTAGCAAAGTACTTGAACGCAAAAGATTGCTTGGAAACAGAACCATTTAGCTTTTAGTAGATGATCTCACTACACTTTTGACCGAGCATAAGTTAAAACCTTCCCTTAAATTAACTCAAGTCTTTATTGTGCGTGCTTGTGGAATTCTTAGTTCAATTAGGTTCAATTCAATTTAGATTTTTTCAACGGATGCCTGGAGATATTCCAAGCACAGAACGAACAGAGTTGACCATTTCGAATATTTTCTATCAAACCAGGACACTCTGAACAAAAGACATGAGACAGATCCAGATCCTATTCGAACCCCGCCCTTATTTCCTGAAATTCCCTCAACCCTGACCTTTCACCTTCACCCTAATTTAAAAGCACCCAAATTCCCCAACTGAATCTTCCTGTTCAATATTCCTATTATCAACCACAAAGAAAAGGAAGTGACAGTCCTGGAATTTATCCAGGTATTACTTTGGCATGAATTGTCATCGGATCTAGTAAGATTATAAATCACTTGAGAAAAATTAATATCAACTTCACATGTCTGTTACTTAATAACAATAAAAATAAACTTTTAGCAAGATAACAATAGTACATTTACAAAGGACCACATAGAAGAAAAACTACAACTATTGACTCATCATCATGATAACTTCATTCCTAAAAAGCTGCATACTACGCAACGGACTTTTCTATTATTTTTTCTGTTAATTCCAAAAGTAATATGGCAAAATTATTACATTTTCTCCCATCTTAACCACCACAACCCTCACATTTGAAAAATAAGAAGTTTTTAAAATGAAGTAATCCGAATTGCCTGTGAAATTATTATAAGAGGCTCCGGAAATTAAAAGATAAAGAACATTATAGAAATCCACTTTCGTTGTATGAGTGGATGAAATACAGCGTTAAATACGACTACATTTAATTATTACTTACTTTGTATTGATGTCTTTAACTTTGTACTCCACAATTTAAGTGCAAGTATGTTTTAATTTAGGAAAATGAAATTCTGAGAAACTAGGCATAAAAAGGTAACTTGGAAAAGTAAAATTCAAAGGCATGCGATTGTGGATTTTGAGAGAGTTGGGTAAATCACGAATTCCCTGGCATACTAATTTGAACACTTTTATAAAACTTCCGATTAAAATCCATGGATAACGAATTTAGTATAAAGATTTCTGGCATTAAGCCTCTCTTAAACCCATTATTAGTTTAAGTGCAATAAGGTGCATTTCGACTCCACACGCTACTACTCTTGCTGCCTGCAAATATACACGAGTGAAAAAGTATAAAGATCCGAAGACCGTGTGTATGTGTGTGTTAATAATGAGTAATTATACGTTTGTGCTTTAAGATTGAATATAGAAAGACATACATATCGAAATATTTTAAAGGGTGACAATGGTGTCGTAGAAAGTGCAAATATTGGGATTTCGAATCCTGAACCACCGGCTTCATCTAATTGCTAGCGTTTCTTAAGGTTTAATTAAAAAGCAATCCCAGGACTTGGTTTGTTGGGAATTTGTATCTTCATTTAAAAAATATGCAATTCGTGTCTTCGGCGATTGTTTCAAATGAGTTCAGCCCGTCACATTTACTGAAGAGTACATTGACGACGTTGAAGTTTCGCTCAGGGAGAGGACATTTTGGCGAATTAATTTCACAGACGATCGAGACGAAATGAGTCTTCCACTTGGGGATCTAATTGAACTAAATTAGGTTGATCCAGCATTTGAAATCCATCAAAATCGATTTGACCCAATCCATCACGAAAGGCTGCTTGCATCTGCTCGGAAGCCAGGATTTCATCTAACTGGAGATCATCCGCCCCTCGCGGATCTGAAAAGTCTGCACCCAAAAATTCTATGTTACAGCTAAGGAATACTGATCACACTTCACTTCCAATAAATATGGAATCTACGAAATGGCTTAAAGTTCTTTACCGGTAAAAATTATGTCTGGAATACTCGACGGGGTTTGTGGAGTTTGAGGTTGAGGATGTTGAGGCGAATGCTGAGATATAGCAGCCGTCCCTGTCATTGGGTGACCTGGTTGAGCACTGTAAAGATACGGTCCCCCGGCGTTTGACCCCTGAAAAAAAGAAAAGAAACCCAACTATTATCTACTGCCCTGTACATACTCTAAATTCGCAAAAAAAAAATATATTCAGCCAAAAACTCAAATCAGGAAAAAACTAAAAAAATATTAACCTGACGCCACTGGTTGGTGTACTGAGGAAACCTGGGCTTATCATCTCTCTATAAAATGTGAATGTAAAACAAAAATCAAACAAGGGGAAAATAATAATATAAGTCATAATAACTAAGGTGTGGGACCACTTTATTGTCCGAACATTAATGTGTAAGAAGATTAATAAATTGCAAGTTCTTCTTACCACCGAGATTTGTTCAAAATGCTGTTGGAGTGCCTGGGCCTGCTGGGTCAAATAATATTCATTGGCTGATGATTGAGTAGAGTGCCCTATACCTGGACTGGATGGGCCTGAAAGCTGTCCGTCTGAAGGACTTGCACTCCGGAACTGTGAAAACGTTTAAAAATTAATAATTTGCTTGGCCTTCGTGAGCAAACCTGCCGAAATCAAAGCTATGGCCAAGAAACAAAAAAGCGTGGCGGTTTAGACTCAAACTGGCGTATTTCCAAAAATAACCAAAAACAAATAATTACTGGAGAAGGTGAATTTTGAGGACTAGGTCTTTGAGGGCTCCGGTAGGCTGATAACATCTAAACCAATAAAAAACCGTGCAAAATCACAAAAGACATCATAATGAGAATGAGAACACACAAAAAGCATAAAGTCTTCTAAGCTACTTTCACTCAACTCTGGCTGGAAATAGTTAAGTAAAAGTGGATTTAAGGCACGTACATTGTCATTTGTAAAATTTTGGAACGAAGAAGTATTGACATGGAGAGGATGGTGGTTCTCATGGAAAGATGGCTGCGGCGTCTGGGAACCAGGTGAGTGTGGAGATTGCGGAATTTGCACTTGTGATTGAGGTCTCTGCTGCTGAGACTGCTGTTGTTGCCCACCGCCAGCTCCTTGTGGGGAGGCATGGGAGCTCGTGGGAGAGTACGTAATGGAGCTTGCTGTCAATGGACTCTGAGAAAATATTTAAAAAAAAAAAAAAAAGTGAAGACGTCAGTTAGTAGAACCAGCCATTAGTCCAGCACGTGTGCCTCCAGAAGAAAACAAAGCACAAGGATTTTGTAATTGTCTGTTGATCTTTGCAATCTGAGACTTCAGATTCCAGAAAAGAATGTTACTGGAAGAAGGACGCTACTTGTGAGAGTCCTCCTTGTTTACAAGGTTAAGTTGGTTTTAAGTTCATTCATGAATACGACATCCTAACTGCACTAACACAATTCCCCAGTGACGCAGACAGAGACTCTTGACGTTATACGGAAATGTATGAATCTATGAAAAGCTTTACACCTGAACCGGTTTTTTGTTTACACTAAGCAGTAGGATGTTAAACATTGAACAAAATCTAGTAAAAACTAACCGTTGAGTAAGGTGAGTGACTTTGTTCATCCGGATCCACTGGATGCTGGAGAGGAGGAGGGTACTGGAAGTTGGTCAGATCGGGAAGTGAGCCCGTAGAAGACATTGAGACTGGAACAGGCGGGATTTCGAGGTGAGATTGAGGGTCTCCGCCCGTACGAGACCTGGACATGACATGGTTTCCAATGTGGATTGGGTCATGGATATGCCTCTGGTCGAATCCCGAACTAAGGCCAGCCCCAGTATTATAGTCATTGGAATTATTAGAGGAATCTTCAGAGGAGTCGGGGACGGTCGAAGGTATAAGGAGCGTATTCAGATGAAGAGCAGAATCAGAATTGAATCTTCTACAGGAACTATCCATAGGAGGTGAAAGATAGCTGTTTGGTGCGTAAATTAATCGGCCAGGAATACCACCGCTGGATCCTCCGAATCCGCCAGCAGTTGCCGAGGACATGGAACTACTCAACATGGACGCACTTGGCGGAGAGGCATATGGACTTGTCTCCCGGTGGCTCGGTTTTATTCGTACTGGGCCAATGTTGCTCCTTTGTGATCTTGGTGAGGACGAAGGAGCATAACCTCCTCGCGATACGTGTATCCCCTAGAAATAGACATATAAATTGAATTGATATATTTTTGCAAATATAAAACACTTGTTTATTGTTAACCAAATGTTTCGACCTTGGCAAAGAATAACAGAAACAATGTCGTGTCGGTGTTGTTGGTTCCGTTTTGTACAATACAAATCGTTCGTGAGTTAATTAGCAGAGAGAGAATTGCAGCCAAGCTAAAAGTTTGTATTTTGCAAAGTGTTCATCAATTGACCGCATCAAATGACAAGGATATAAATGAGCGAAGAATGCAGCAGCTGGCCTTGATTGAAAATGTTTTTTTTTAAGAAAGCGTCGTCGTGATGTAAGAATAGAAAAAGAGTGCTGGAAGAATGCCGCTAAGGATATGCAAACAATCCCCCAAGCTTGGAGAATGCGGACCAGCATATCGATTTTCACTTCAAGAGAAAACATAGTAAACATTCACTTCCTTTTCACCGCCCTACGCCGAAAATAGAGGAAGAACTTGGTGAACAGTTTGTATGAAGCAAATCTTTCACTCCCTCAAAATTCGCAAATTGAATTGTTTGACAAAATGGCTATAAGAAAATACCCAAGCTCAAAATACCTATGTTCAGAAAACGCATTCGGCTACATCCTGAACTAGCAAGTATCCAGCATGACAATTTCCATTACACAGGACGCATTACCAACACGCACATGCTCAACACAATTAACTTCGATTGTGATTTCACCGAGAAAGCAGAAATTAAATTTGGCTTTTATTATTGGACGTTTCCCGGAAATCTCAAAAGCTTTGACTGTAATTATTAAAAGGAGGAGCTACCTGTTGTCTAATTTGATAGTAGAGCAAATCTAAGTAAATCTCAGAGTAGAAATCTTTTCCGTGATTCAACATACATTCAATTTCAATACAAAGGTAGCGTCACTCACTACGTGGGAATAAATAATGGAATTCGAAGAACTTTAAGTCCGTGTTTATGTTCGTTAAGTAAAATATTATTTTGCAATCGATGAGGGAATTCACGCGCTTCAGTCCACAGTTGATTATTATTAAAAACTTATGTTTTTCATCGTCCGAAGTTAATTATCGCTCAAGTAAAAACTAATAAAACACGTCACTCCGTTTCCAGTTATCCTTTGAAGAAGTCATTCATTCAGTAAGTCAGTAACTGCTATTTACAAGTACGTGTCATCTGCGATCAAAAGATTATTAATTCATTCCTTAAAAACTCAGGAGTATAATAGGGTATAAAAACAATTGAAAAATCTTAAATTAAAACTTGCCCATTGATTTCTTTAAAGGTTGGAAGCATTCTGAATGCATACATATTACCTGCCACTTTTATTCGCATTAAATACTGAAACAAAAGAAATCCATCCTCGTTCGCTATAAGGTACACATTTCTTGTCTTAGGCTTTTCAATCCGTACATTCCACCCCCGACTTCCCTTCAACGTTGTTGGTGTGTCGAGTCGACGATGGAGGTGGACTCGAAGGTCGATGCGTTTTATGACATTTGCTGTCATTGTCAGAAAGCAATGCCTTAATTCTACCATTGTTATTCTAGGGCATTCATTTACTAGAAATCGTATGTCAAGGTTGAATTTGAGGAAGCACGCGACGCAAACTACTGCCTGATTTTGATTGGACACATTTTTAGTCAAGTGGAATTAGACAACAATAAAAATTGCTGCCTATATTTGACATTCTTATGCAGGCGTATAAACAGTTCAGGGTCACAAATTATGATATCTTAAATCAAGATTCTCAAGTGCAATTACGAATGTTGCGATCGAAGAAAATACTCCAGCGTCCAGCCCAATTTATGACTAAATTGTAAAGTTGTCTTTTGTAAGCGCTCTTTGCTCAACTCTTTATCATTAGCATCCTCAGACATTATGTGACATTCAAAATATTAATTCACAACGAACTATGGAAGTAGCTTTTAGAAATTAAGTCAAACAATTCACGCTCAACGCCAGGAATATGGCTTACTAACACTAAAAAATGCCATTTGCCAAAATGTGGAGGGGAGCGAGGAAGAGGATGAAAAATGTAGCCGTAATTGCATGGATTGTTTTTTTTTGTTTCGGGGTGGAAGCTACTGAAATTTTGTAGGTTGGGGTGAGGAGTTTACCATACCTGAATTAGAGACAATCAAGGCCTGACTTATGTAAGTAATGTGGAGGAACAAATGTAAGATTATGAAAATGACGCTAGGTGTATTGTATTATACAGACAAGAGAATAGCTGCTCAAGAAGTGGTCATCCTTGACAGGTAGCCTGGTAGCCGCGACCCCGCCTCCTATTCTTAACTTCATCGACGATGGATAAAAAACTATACAAGTTTCTTTGCTCGCCATAATTACCTAGAACGCGAACCTACCTGGATCAGCCAACAGGCAACTAATCGCAAAAAGTGAGCATAATCATCACCTTTGTAAGAATACTCATCCTAACCTTCATGTCTTTTGAGTCTAAATCAAAAACCAAAGATTCACGTTGTCCAATGAATATGTTGGTTTTTATATTCAAGAATATACCAAAATGTACGAGTACCTCAAACGTACCTCAAACTCACAATAATTTATAATCCGACTCCATCCTAATATATAACAGGATTGGATTGTGGCGGTGAATCTTCTTTGCATCATAAATGGTGACGACAATTGCGACAAAAGTCATAAAATGAATGAAAGAATTCGACGAGGATGCTTGCCATTTGAACAAACTTCTACTTAAATTCGAAAAGGCTGAGACAAAAGTGTCTGGACATTTATAAGCTAAAGCCAAAGGTACGTCAGTAGTGTCAGTGCTGCAAGTTAGATAAACACAAAAGACAAAACATGTCAACTCTCATTTGTGTACGTACAAGGTACAGGTAGAAAAATAGGTATGACGGAAGAGAAGAATGTTAAAGGCTTTACTTTCCTACTGCTAGCTTTATTTTTCAGTTTTGACGATTATTGAAATTAAAGGTTTAATATCCTGTATGTTCAAGCTTGTGCAAAGTACTTGGGAGTTCTCCATGAAAAAATAAATACTAGGAGACAGTCGAAGTCAGAGTGAAATTTGAAATAAATAGCGTCCAAGAAAGTCTGGATTATTCATAGCGAGCATTATTAAGAAAAAAAGCGTCCTTGTGAAAATAATGAGCAAACGCAAGCGAATTCTCTTCAGCCCCCATTCCTTAATATAGTGCTTTGTACAAAGGTATAATGGATTTAGACAAGCTGCTACCTGGGCCTGAGATAAGAAAATGGAAAATCAGTGCCTCGAACGTAATCTGCCGAATTATGACAAGGAATGCTCTTATTATATTTTAAGGCTGTTTACCTTTTCCCCTTGTTGTGCCATTTGGTTGACGTTTGGTAAACTTCCGCCGTGTTGACCTTTAAAACTGCCAAGGGTGAGATGATTCTGTTCTTGCTGCTGATTTTGTATGTGCATGAGTTGTTGGGGTATGGCGGATGATACGGGGATCATGATCCCGCCACCACTGAACGGCTAAAAACAAACGTCAAAACAAGAGATTAGTTGTAGAGCTACCACTTAATACACGGAAGTCATAGTTTTTGGGAGTGTGCCTTATGTTAACTTACTCTGACGTCCATGACTTCCTTCATGATTTGCTGGAAAGCAGCCGTTTCCTCCGCTTGTTTCTGATTATGGAGTGCAATCTTTTCACTGAACTTCCTTGGGTTCGTCATGGTGGCTACTTTTGGTAAACGCGGGAGAACTTGAAGAGTCTTCTACTAATGCAATCTACTACTTGTTAAATGAGGTTAACGAATAAAGATGCCTTGAGTTGATGGCTACAATAGCATTATAGCGTCAAACGCAGTTTTTCAACATGGACGAGGTGAATAACTACTCCATCAAATTTCTTCGACAAGGACATTCATGCTGACATTTCTGTAAATTGCACAATTTGGTTGAATGGATTTGATAATCACTTGTAAATGTTGAGCCTCGACTGACTAGATAGAAGTTGCAATTCACTTGGAAATGCGTTGGAGGGCAAACTTTTCACTAATTAAAAAGAGTTTAGTTGACCCCTTTGACCTCTGGTTTCAGTACGAAGCTGGTAAGTGGTAAGTCAGCTGGTTACAAGAGGTCGACAGAGTAAGATGAGCTCGCAACTATAACCGTGGAGGTGGTATGACTTGGCAAAAGGCTCCAAGGGTCTAAAGGGTGTAGAAGTGTTCTTGGTACCTTTAATTTCGGAATTCGGTATATTTGAGTTATAAGGAGTTGGCAAGCAATCCCTCCGTCCAACTCTTCACTCTGGTGTAGACTGTGCCATCAGATGAGGAGAGTAGTGCGAAGAACCACAAGGAATAGGAACACAGAGACCTCCATCCAACTATCCACTCTTGCCATTACCCTACTACTCGAATTTGCCAGCTCAATATGTCCGCCCAATACCAAGACACAACTACAACTATAAGCGAGGGAGGAGACATGGGATGAGAGGTATCACAAGGGTAGGGCCGACATGTACAAGCTAGGCCAGCTTACACAAATATTAATGTGACTAGGAGTATAAAATTATTTCAATAAATTTTAGAGCAAACTCTAATTTGCGTTTCCTATGTGTAGTATACAAGGCCATGGAGCATACTTTAACGCAAATGAAATAGTTATATAAAGCACAATAAGTTACAGTGTACATTATGTTGTACCATTGAGTATTTGTAACATGTAATATGTCCATATGGCATATCTGACAAGTATACTACCTTATATATGTTTATAGTATATTATATATACTTTATATATACACGGCACTTGCCGTAAATACATAAATAGATTTAGTTAACATTAAATTCCGTTTAAAAATGTGCACTTTATACTTTATATATACACAGCACTTACCGTAAATACATAAATAGATTTAGTTAACAGTAAATTCCATTTAAAAATGTGCACTTTATACATTATATATACACGGCACTTGCCGTAAATACATAAATAGATTTAGTTAACATTAAATTCCGTTTTAAAATGTGCACTTTATACTTTATATATACACGGCACTTGCCGTAAATACATAAATAGATTTAGTTAACAGTAAATTCCATTTAAAAATGTGCACTTTGAGGTTAGTTAATACTGGAAATGTTATTAATTCGGTCGAATTAAACTATGCATTTCCTGAATCAAGTGAAATTCGGTTCCAAAGTAAAATTTGTCTATGAATAACAAAATGTACCAAATATAAATATATGCCAACTAAGCATCCTTAATGTGGATATTCGGGCGTTAAGTTCATACTATGAATATAATATAATCAACTCCTTTCACGGCGTATTATGTCATTGGTTGCCAATGCTCGTGTAACTAGAAAAGTACACACTTGTACTTGGGCATATATAAGATATATAAGATCATAAGATGGTCGTTAGGTGATACTATGAAAACTCGTTGTTTTGTATGCAGTGTACTTCACATTTTTGATCAGTTTATCTATTATCTATTAAATCTGTCGTTTTTGCATGCATGAAGTTATACCGCTTTGGCAGGAAGCGGGAGTGGATATACTTCACACACACATATATATTATATATTTATATAAAATATATTTATATAAAATATATTTATATAAAATATATTTATCGTTCCTTCTTATGTATTTGGTAGAACTGTTTACCGTGGAGTTCGACCTGCTATGCACGCAGTAACCATATTTTAAATCTTATTTATGTAATCTACTCCGTTTCCGCCATTTTTCCCTTGAAGATATTCGTTGTATTTTCTTCGGCTACAACCTTTAAGACTTGTTTTCTTTCAGTAGGCATAGCTATTGGTATTCAATTTGAATTGGGAAAGGTATGAATATTGCTTCTGGCCCTGCATTGACTGGCTAGAAATATGAAACGCATGTAAACATTGGCTATGCTCCAAGTGGTTTTCCAATGCTGTTGCTCTGTTCGTGATGCGGATGCGGGGAGACTAGCAAAGCAGAGCAAATTTCGCTTCACTTTCCCCTTCCTTCCTCTCACTTTCAATATCATTTTATCCCATCCCAATCCCCTCTTACCACAACCCAATGTATAACACATTCCAAAAGAAGTTTCCTTTACTCTCATCTCCTCACATGGATCCCAGTACCCTTTTTCCTGGACACTTTTGCACATGCAAATTAAACTTCTGCCATTTGCGTCTAGATCGCGTAGTCGTTTACGTCTACGGTTGACGCTTTTTGATAAGATATCCTTCCTTGACGTACGTATTGTCCTAACCAACGCTCCTCTAGAGATCCGGCACTCGACGTAGGATTAGGAAAGCAAAAGGCGGGAAATATCATCTAATCACACATTTCAAATTTCAGCACAAAAATTAATCAAAACAAACAAAGTTATTACAGCAGCAGCAGCAGCATTATTAGCAGCACGAAGGACGAAAGGAGGAGGTAAGAAGTCAAGTCACAATTCCAGAAGGTAAGTTTCAATAAAACCATCTTTAACTTGTTTAGGAGTTAACTTAACAGATTTTACTTAACTTTGTAGATGACCTGTTTTAATCGCGGCGGGATTGCCTTAACCAACTGCAATTTCAACGCTTTGTTGCCGACGACGGGAAGGAGGAGGTTCGTATATCTACGCCCGACAGAGGGTACGTTCCGAAAAGCAGTAGTACCACTGCAATCATTGGAATTCGTGCATCATCGACAGATGAAATTCCTGTCGACCTTCACTTCCCCATTGCCTTCGTCATTTATGTATAAGGGAGAGCTAGGAGTACTGAAGAGTCTAAGGGCAGTAGTTGTAACGAATCAAGCCTATTGCTTCCATACCGCTAACATCTCACCGCAGCAAAGGGATAATAGTACAAAAGCAACCGTCCTGCCAAATTTAATGGACTTCCCGCTCCTCATGTGGCCGAGTGTTTTCAAA
This sequence comes from Anurida granaria, assembly GCA_034694825.1. Lineage (NCBI taxonomy): Eukaryota > Metazoa > Arthropoda > Collembola > Poduromorpha > Neanuridae > Anurida > Anurida granaria. The sequence goes on from JAQIWD010000603.1 coordinate 17,788, forward strand.
ACTTTGCGAAATTGGTTCTTTTACCACTTTGTAATACGGGCTTATATGGATAATGAATTCAACATGGGAGAATTCGATCGAGGGGCTAGGCAGGTTCGTAAAACGATATTGTTCTAAAACACGGCACTCTCATTCAGACAGGATCGCCATAACATTCCATTTTTTTCGATTCCGATTCCAGGCAGTATCTATCGTCGCAAAATCATTAATGAGTGGGAAGTTTGATGAATTGGAAGGGCTAGTGGACCGAGAAGCACTAGAGGAAGTGAAAAGGAAAGTGTCCACGTTCAGCGTCTTTCAGCGGGAACTCCTCAATGTTGACATTGAAGATATCTTCTTCTCATTTCCCTACCAGATAGGAATTATAATCCCAGATGTAATGGACCCCACTCATAGACAATCTTCACAATTTTCAGGTATCATTGGTTATATTACTCTACCATTAGTTACGTTACATATGAATCGAGCTTAAGTTTGATTTTTTTGTATTCAGATAGCGGAGACAGCCCAGAGAATCGTCCTCCGCAGAAGAGATATGTTGAGATCACGGTCGTTTTCCATATTTTAAGGGGCTTTGCTAAGAGATCCGAGAAAGCTGAGTTGAAGTCCCTACGAGAGTTCATACAGTCTGAAGAGGATCGGAACAACGTTATGGTATGCAACTATCGATTTTTCAGAGATTTCACACAAGGCGTCGAGAATCCAACATGGATCATAAATATGATTAATCATTTTCTACCCGCTGATCATGCGAATCAGAGTCAATGAGTTATTGTAACTTAACCTTACCAGCCCTTGAGTAAATTGAATGATAAAATTCAATAGAGGCTCACTTTCTATTCTGATTGGAAAGAATCGAATAAAATACGCAGACCCCTAATGCAGAGCATTGTTATGATTTTCTTATTTTTATTTTCTATTTTCATATATAACTTGCCAGCTTGATAAGATAAAATTATTAAGAATTAACATATCCGTTACCAAATGAAGCTTTTCTTTTTAAATTCACTAAATAATTAAGTTCTAAATAATTAATAGTCGTACGTATTTATTTCTTTATGGTTCGAAAGGGACCAGAAAGGACACAATACGCCCAATTAACTTTTTCCCAATCAGATGCAGGTCAGAATTTGCGATTAAGGATTTATTAACATTGACTGACCGTCG
>JAQIWD010000604.1:0-18933 GCA_034694825.1 Anurida granaria
AAATTTGAGAAAATGAAGAGCAAACTAACCAAAAGATTCGATTGATTGAACGCAAGGGGAAAAGGAGCTTAAGTGACACTGAAAGGATTCGCGGAATTGTCCTTTGTCGAACGCCATCCTATTTTTTTTTCATCTCTGAAGCGGTCTGCTGAAGCACATAATTTAGCGAATATAACCGAATCTAGCAATCCCTTCAGAGTATGAGGTTGCGGTGATATCAAGCAGACGCAGAATGCAGCGCAATTTCAACGTCAATCCCATGTCGCGTTCTGCAGAAATTATTAAAATCATTGCTGCTTTTCCTTGTAGGTTAAACGGAAGAATTCTCCAGTGATTGATGCCGAAGTGGAGGTGTCGATTGTTGCAGCAAACAAAAAATGGGCCTTGAAACTTCTGGACAATGGGAACGGCGGTAAGTTATTGAAATCAGGAACGGAAGGAAGCAACTTGAGGGACGACGCTGTTGGACCGAGTCCGAGGATTTGGGCTGAAACGGTGAAAGCGGTGACTCCCTCAGTAGTTCCTTCCTTTCGTTCTGAACGTCCGACGTGATCTGCGAGATGAATTAATTAATGGCTCTCCATTCTCTGATTATTTCCCATTAGACCCGGATTTGACTCGGGACGATGGGATCTACTCGCGCTACGTTGTCCTTCCCCCCGGACTCACCACTTCTCAATTAGAGATCACTGCCCGAGTCGTCGTCAACCCTTACCGGGCCAAGTTCATTGTCGTCAGTCAGGATCCCCTCAACCCGAATGTATCACAAATGAAAGAACCCTGTTGTGGTTCTGTCCTTTCCCCGCCGGATCCTAAGAGCCAATACAAAATTGTACCCTTTGGAGAACGAACGAGCAATTCCCTCCTTGTGAGGTTCGCAGAGGTTCCACCACTGGGACAATACCCACCAAGTCGAATTGGAGATCTCCGAGTGGTCAAGGTTCAGCCTCTGCACAAGGCAGTAACACTGACTTGGACTGCCCCTGGAGAAGATTTTGACCAGGGCATTGCCAGTGCATACAGAATCTTTTGCAGTATCGACAGCTACAATGAAGACTGGAAGTTATTGAAAGAGCTTATCGTGGACTTGGAATCTGGGGCTGAGGATAATGCAACATTGACGCTTCCTTACTTTGGTTCCTTTCTCCTCACGATCCGAGCGATTGACGCTTATGGAAATGTAGGGAGGGTGTCAAACGTTGTCCGAGTGAGTCTTGTCCAGCCACCGAGAGAATCCGAGACGACGTTCAGTTCCAAACATGGGAATACTCTGGGAATCACCAACACGACCCCACCGTCGGCAGAAGAATTGACACGCCTTGGTCTCGTTTTCATCATAATCTGTGCGGTCGTGTCCATGATCCTCCTCACCCTCCTCATTGTATTCCTTCTCTACTGCCGGAAGACGTCAACCTCCCAAAGAAAACCCACAAAGAGTCCCAATGAAGGTAAAATTGCAGCGATTGCGGATCCAAAGAGTCCCATTCATTGGTCCGCCAGTGAGCTCCTGGGGGAGCATGAAAAACGACACAGCTTGTATGGCGGAAATGGTTCACCTGATGAGTCCAAACGCTTCAGCCACCACTCCATGAACTTAAACATCCGAGACGACGGAAGCCCGACCGGGCATGGGAACAACGAGTACACCATGACAATGGGTACCGGAAGCAGCCCTAGTCGACGGACGAGTAGCCCCGACTCGTATGATGACCCAGAGAGCCCCGCCCCTGTCCCAGTCTCTGTCCGTCATCGCCCAGACTATGCGATTTGCAATGAGTCAAGACACCCCAGTCAAGTTGGCCACGGCGTCTCACTTGGCTACCACCACCAACACCCACCGCCACCACACATCCAGTACCACCATTACCAGACACCGCAGAACAACACTGGATATCCACCGCAACCCATGCTGCATGGGAATAACCGATTCTCCATAAACTCCGGAGTTAGTAGCTCGTCTCCCCTTCCACTTCAGCAGAATGGCATTTGCCAACCATCCACCATTGGTCATCCTAGGTCTCACCTATCTCATTATGACCCAGAAATACAAGGGTCAATGACCTCCGTCAACAGTAAAAAGAGAAACATTACCATGGTATAGGTAGCGCTTAGCGTCCCAACACCCAAAACATTACACCATTATCCACTTTGACATGTAACCCATAATGGGAGGAACACAAAACACACTCGACTATGATCTCGTAATTATAAATTAATAAGAGTCTAAAGGAATAATTATTAATTTTATTGTTAATTTCGTGTAACAGATGCATTGTAACTTGTTCTTATTTAATATTTATGTCATTTATTTATTAATTTCTAATTAAGAAGTCGTAAAGACATTTTTGATGAAAATAAAATATTTAAATCATAAAACTCCTAAGACCTTTGATTGACTTGGGACGGAGATGATGGCTAACAGTGCAAGTAAGTTTTAGTCGAGAGGATTCAATTATGAATCACTAATGAAAGTCATAAAGAACAAACTAAAAATGTGCACCAGTGCACCGTTGGACCGGCCAGTGGTTGATTGTGCAACAAAATTTAAACAAAATCGGGTAATGCTAAAATAAATTATAAAGGTTAACAAAAATTGTGATGTTTATAAGGAAGACTTTTAGGCGTGTTTGAACAAGCGAGATGCGAAAAATAAAAAAAGATGTAGCCTAGAGCGTTTTTTGTCTAAAATCTTTGGTCTAAGATTCCCTTTTGTTTTTGTCTTTTTTTTAGCATCTCGCTGGTTTGAACAAACTATTGGTAAGTCATCGAGCACTTATGCTGTTGGTAAGTAAATAAGTTTGTTTTCAAAATAGAGTCGCGGGGTTTCGTGCCATTTTTTTTAGTTCTAGCTTGGGGAAAAACGTAAAAATCCACTTGAAGAGACCTTAAATTGCTTTTCATCGCTTCCCCTGGAAAGGATTAGGTTGTTTTTAATGTTTATTACGCAGGTATAAATGATGAGGTAAAAATGATGAGGTAGAAAAGGTAAAAGTTTAAAAAATCTTTTGTTCAGTTTCCTAATCTGGATAATTTATCCTCCGAGTGAATTAATTGTTGAGAGGAAATATGGAAAACCCAACTGAGAGTGACATTGTCAAATGCCCAAAACTGTTGCGTGAAATGCCCGGAGAATAGTTTTAAAAAAAATAGTAAAATTGTGGGTCCCTATTTATTTGGAATGGTGGTGTGTAGATGACGCATGATGTCAGGGGAGAAGGGTGGGAAGGTGGGATGGGAATTGAATTAAATGAGGAAAAAAGGGACGAAACGACGGTCTTACTAAAATGCACACCACACACCCCTACACACCCCACACCCCACACCCCAATAAATCAGCGATTTCGCTGTTTTAACCTAACCTGCTCGCTTCGCTCGCTAAATTGAACTGTTCTAAGGTTGTTTGTTGAATTTCAGCGAGCGAAGCGAGCAGGTTAGGTTAAAACAGCGATTTAAAATTTCAGGGGTGTGGGGTGTGGGGTGCGCATTTTAGTGACACCCCGAAACGAAGGCAGACGTGGACTTTGAATCTTATCGCAAGAATTCAAATAAGTTGCAGAGTCACTTTCAATCTCTTCTTTTTATCTTTCGGCTTTATCGAATTCACAATTATAACTACAAATCTGCGAATTACTAATTATTCCACCGTCTCTCCGTGTGACAATATCAGTAGTCATCAAGTATACGAATCACCAATATCGCAAGGTAAGCTATTGGATATTCGCTTCCAGTAACTAACACATTACAACAAGGTCAGCTAAGGTATATTTCGTCATTCAAAACAGAGTATAACAGTACCTTTCCATTTTATTTACCCTCACAAGCATACACCAGTGCAATCTTAATCACCAGTGGTACTACCACTGTGGTGGTGACTAAACTTTTGGGGGAATTGACTAACCGGTATATCTGTTTCAAAGTTTTCAGGATTCAGTGTCAGTAAAGCAAGGGCATTTTCTGTTCCTACTAAATACCAAAATATTTACCCGCCTTAGTCATGGCCGATGAAGGAAGCGGAATTGAAACAACATCATCATCAGAGACAATGAAGATTAATGTCAAAACACCAAAGGAACAACATGAAGTTGAAGTTTCGAAAGACGGCCTTGTAAAAGACGTAAGCTACATTTATGTACTTTTAGCTAGAATTCACGACAAGAGAGTCTCTTGAAGAGACGAGGAACTAACAGATAATTTATTTTTTATTAGCTTCGGGCTAAAGTTTCTGAAAAGTTCAATTCTTCTGAAGAGTTGCTCTGTTTGATCTTCTCTGGCAAAATCATGAAGGACACAGAGACATTGTCTAGTCACAAATTGGCTGATGGGTACACAGTTCATTTGGTGATCAAGTCATCTGCTCGGGGTCCACAAGAACCACCATCAGCTTCATCTGCTGGATTTGCTGCACCTCAGCAGCAACAACAGCCACAAGCCAACAATCTTGGACAAGGTCAGCTATATTCCAAATTCCAATTCGTCGTATTTAGACTGATGCAACGTATATAACAGTTATCTTAACAAATGTTTTGATTTCACGTTTCTGCAGGAAATGTATTGAATGCATTTGGATTACCCAGCCTGTCAGATCTGGGACTAGGAGGGGCCTCTATGGCTGAAATGCATCAACGTTTCCAGCAAGAACTAATGAATAACCCTGAGGCGATGCGACAGGTTCTGGATAGTCCATTTGTGCAACAGGTCATGAACTCACCTGATATCATTCGGACAATGTTGAGCTCAAATCCTCAAATCCAACAATTGATGGAGGTATGTGTGCAATTTTGCAAAAGTCCCTTTGTTCAAGTTGAATTAAGGTGAATTATATTTTTTGATCGAACAGAGGAACCCTGAGCTGAGTCATGTTTTGAACAATCCAGAAGTCTTGCGGCAGAGCATGGAATTGGCGAGGAATCCTGCTGCATTTCAGGAACTGATGCGAACTCAAGATCGAGCTTTGTCCAATCTTGAGTCCATCCCTGGAGGCTACAACGCCCTTCAGCGAATGTATCGTGATATCCAAGAGCCAATGCTCAACGCTGTCCAGGAAAGGTAATTTACTTTTTGGCTATTTATTTTAATTAGATGCAGTGTCACAAAAGCGTGTTTTATCCTACTTAGATTGGCTGGTAATCCGTTCGCTGGACTTGTGAATAATCAGAACAACCCCCCTCCACGGCAACAGGGAGTAGAGAACAGAGAACCACTCCCGAATCCATGGGCACCTCCAGCTCCGACAGCAACTCCAAGCTCTGGAAATCTTTCATCAACTGCGCCGCTACCCGCAGTAGCTTCTCCACTTGGAAACTCTGCGGGGATGACAGGACTTATTCAACAAATGACCCAAAACCAAGGGGCTATGCAAGGGCTCATGAATTCACCGATGACGCAACAATTGCTTGAGGCTATGGCAAATGACACAAACTTGACACAACAAATCTTTTCATCTAATCCTCTCTTTGCTAACAACCCAGCCATGCAAGAAACCCTCAGAAATATCACTCCAACTCTGATGAATCAATTGCGGGATCCGGAATTTCAACAAGTTCTTAGCAACCCTGCCGCTCTGCAGGCAATAATGCAAATCCAACAAGGCATCGAACAACTCCGTGTGGCCGCACCAGGTTTCGCAAACAGGTAAGGCGTAAGGCTCTCTATGTATTCTAGATTTAAAAGATACCCTTGCAATTCTAATTTATTCTTTTGCGATTTGATTTGATTTCTACAGCCTTGGATTTGGCTCACTACCCGCCTCTCCCCTGTTTGGAAATCTAGGGACAAATGCTACAACCGGAGCGGCCGCAAATTCGCCCACGGGGAATACAACGGCCACCAGTGCTCCCGCAACTGGGGCAGCGCCGAATCCCAGCAATCCATTCGCTGGAATGGGAATTAATCAAGATGCTCTCAGCCAATTTATGAATACAATGGTAAGATCCATCAGTCAATTTGAAATTGGAATTTCTAAATGTAAATCATTACGCTCTTTTATTTTACAGTTCAGTACCTTGGCCCAAGGAGGGAACGGAGCTCCGCAACTTGGAAGAGGAGCTAATCTTGCCCCACCAGAAGAGCGCTATCGGTCCCAATTAGAACTTTTGACAGGGATGGGGTTTACAGATCGTGCGGCCAATGTCCAGGCCCTCATTGCAACCCATGGGGACGTCAATGCCGCGGTGGAACGACTCCTTTCAAACCCGTTCCCACAATCTTAAATCTTGGTTCGTTATTTTCTGAAAAATTATAAATTGGATATCGAGTCGAGGATTCGACAAAATAGAAAATATACCAGCCATGCGTTTTCCCATTGTTTCTCGTTCCGTTTTTATATTAATTTTTCTGGGGAAACAGGAACGGGATCAGAATTCTCCTTTCTGTTAATTCCCCTTTCCCAATTGAATTAAATCAAATCGTTTGTTAATATCCACGGTTTCCCTCCGCCAATTCACGACGAGGGATTAAAGTGTCAGGATTTCTCCCCACTTGTAATAATAAGCGAATTGTAGCAAACCTTGGGCAGAAATAAATTCAAATTATTTATCTTCATTACCCTAAACTTAAGTGCTACTTTAATACGCAGAATCCTATCCACAAGCATGCACTTCGAGGTTAACGATAAAACAGGAAACTTGGGAAACTCCTCCAAGCAAGGTAATGGAAGGAAGTACAAAAAGGCACTTGTGTCAAACGATTCCGTTAGTGAGCATTATTTTTTTAACCTAAATGGCAGTCATTCTTGACGAAATAACAAGAAGCCTTCGGCGGTAGGCTCAACCGTCATCCGGGAATATTAAAATGGCGGCACAAATTACACTAAATCCTAAAATGAAGCTAATCAATTTCGGCAGGTGTAAATGCCCGGATCGAAACTCATTCGGAAGGAGCTCGAGAAATGTGACATATAGGAACGTTCCTGCTGCAATTCCTTGAAGACTTCCAACGATCAATTGACCTGAGAGTGTCTCTAGTGACGTCATCAGGAGTCCAATGCCGACTCCAAATGGAGATGCAACTGCAAAGATAGCCCCGGCGAACAAAGACTGCATAAACAATAGTGGGCTCTGACTCAGCGTTAGTCCTAAGCTGAATGCAATCACAATCTTGTGTATGATTAACGCCCCTGTAATCTACAAAATGAAATCATCATTAGTACTACAAGGAAATGACGCAAAAGGGAAGGACATCGGTTTTGGTATTGAAGGTTAAGTTTGGGTTATGTTAAAAGTACCAACCTGAATCACACTGTCCACTGTATTCTGGACACCGATGGCAATACCCTCAAAAACAGAATGTACTGACAAGGCGAGGATAAGAGCAACAACTCGGATAGAACTATTCTGTTCATGGCGCATGACCGCTGGTGGTGGAGCCGATGATGACCCGGAAGAGGGAGGAGCTTCTGGGTTGTCCCTGGACAGGATTGGTAGTCTCTCATCCTGTCCTCCATTGGCAGCGGCGACTTCTTCGGACTCGGGCAGCACGTAATTCCTTTCACGGAAGTCTGATATTATTTGCTCAATTGTAAGTAGGAAGAAGAAGCCTAAAGCTATTGTGAATTCGGGTATGGGGAAGCCCGGTGGAACGTCTAATTTGATCAGTGCGTCCTAAAAACCAAATCAATGACAGACATCAAACTAGGAGCTAAAACAAACTGGAGATTTAGTATACACGTGACTTACGTCTAGAATTCCCCGGACATCAGGAAATAGATGTAGCAGACATGTTCTAGGAAATAAAAAAAAAACAGAATAAGAAGACCAGATATACAATGGAGCTGAAAGTATTTATGGGTTACCCGAGAAAAATGCCGGCAGCGAAACAATTTAAGATGCTTACTGTGGATTTATACCTGAAACACAAATAGTTCAAGAATTAACACTGAATCAGGAATGAAATTTTTTTGCAATAAAAGCGAGCGAGCTGAACATCCAATTTTTCTACCAACACTGCGCAACGCGGGTGGACATTTTGTCAGCCGAAACAAAAACAAAGTAGTTTCAAGAGCATTTGTGCCAGTTTTTAAAGCATTTGGAATAGTTTCTGGTTTGCGTTTTAACAAAACAAAACGCTATAAAAAAAAACAAGGTATTTATGCCTCTCACCGCTGTGAATGGAAGAGGTCAATCCCTTTCATTCGCAGCGTTTCTGCAAATTTCAAAGGGATGCTGACGCAGGTCATGACAATGACGAAGAAGCAGACAATAATAATTTCCTTGAGGAGATATAAATCCATCCTTCCAGTCCTTACAACTAGAAATCTATAAATCACAGAAATTAATGATCCATTCGCCTACCTGAAGACACAATAATTGGGGAATGAAAACAAAAACCGCCTTACCACACAGCTGTTCAATAACCACAAGTTGAGAGATGATGCAAAGAAGATGCGATTACACAAATGAACGAAGGATTTTGTTGGAGTTGGAGGATTTCGGACGCTGCTTCACGCTTATTGCCGCTGAGAAGAATTGGAATCAACACGAAAAATCAACCGTAAATATTGAAAATATTAATAACCTAAAAGTATGTACACTGAAAGACTGAAAATTGATGTAGTTGTGAGTTTTCAGTTTACGCGAAAGACGCTTTCAACGTTGCAACTTACCGCTTTATAATAATCTAAGCTAAGAAGCTAAGCTCTCCTAAGGGGATTAGCCTCATTAGAAAAATATTACTCGTGGAAAGGATGAAGCTGCTATTGTCTAAGTCTGAGGTTTCTATTATCCACTTCGACAGTCAATTTCATAATTAATTAATCAACCACCATAAGCCTAGGATAAGCTGCCCCCCCTCCCCCCTCCCCCTTCCGCCTTCGAGGACTGTAAATTGGGTGTTCCAATAACTTTATTACGAGTAGCAGGTGAGGGCATTTAAGTCAAGGGATTTACTAATTGAATTTAGCCAATTTCCTTTGGTTATGACAAAAATGTTGGAGCAGACGCTTTCATTTTGGTAAATAGAGGTAAATTTGTCCCAGGGAAAGATTTTTGCCCATATCCGACTTCGGTGAAGATGGGTTGTCTGGCTGGAACTTTGTTTACTATTCAATAATCTGGACGTGGACACGTGTCAGGGGGAAATTTAAGTCATAGAGGAACAGATGACAGATGATACAAGTTAACACAAGTGAAGTGAGTTAAGTTCCACTCCTCCAGCAGTAGTTTTCAGTAGTCCAGCATCTGTTTTTTAAGTAAGATACCCAGTAGTTTTGCCCTGTCAATGACGGTGTTGGATTAGTGAATCTTCATTTTGTAATGGATGATCCCGCTGGAACTAAAAACATTGGGTCCGGCACGGGGTCTGGGTCTGGGTTATGCAATTTCCGGGCAGTACTTTTTCTGCTCCTCTGGTACTTTTTCTCTGGCTGCACATTGTTCCTCAACAAGTACATTCTTACCACACTTCTAGGAGATCCTACTTTACTAGGTAAGTTATATTTGCCGGAGAACAATGCCTGAAACTGGGAATAGGAAATGCATATTTTGCAATGAACTCTGGTTTTGTTTTTAGGGACCTGCCAAATGATGATGACGCTAGTCTGCGGATTGATCCAAATGCATTTTCCTTGTGGAATGTACAAACTTGTAAGGCGGAACAAGAAACCACCAGGATTTTTTAAACATATGATTTTAGTTGGGACCATGCGGTATGTCGTCAAGTGTCACAAACTTCGTTCGATTGTGGAGGCTTGTGTGAGTTCCGAATCATGACAGATTTTTTTCATTTTTGCAGATTTGCTACAGTTCTCCTTGGTCTCATCGCCCTCAACTATGTCGCAGTCAGTTTTACCGAAACGATTAAAAGCTCAGCGCCCATTTTTACCGTAATCATATCTCGAATTCTGCTCGGGGAGCGGACGGGCTTTTACGTAAATGTGTCTTTGATACCAGTAATGTTGGGGCTGGCCTTGTGTTCGACAAATGAGTTGTCATTTGATATACGAGGATTTGCAGCAGCACTACTTACTAATTTCACCGAATGGTAATAATTGACTTTAGTTTTAATACTGTTATGAAAACGAGGGCTTTCTATTTTAATTTATTTTGTATTCACTAGCTTTCAAAACGTTTATTCTAAGATGTTGATAAGTGGCGAGCGGTACCGCTACACGTGAGTCCCATGACGATTGAATTAGTCGAGACGAGTAACATGAATGATTAACTTAATCGATTTGATACATTTCAGGCCGGCCGAACTTCAGTTCTATACGAGCATGTCCTCGATGCTAGTCCAAATCCCCGTGTCCATTTTATTAGTCGATCTAACCGGAATCAGGGAAAACTATTGGCTCCTCCTTCCTTTCATTTTGAACGGGATCTTCTTTCATTTCCAAAGTATTTCTGCTTACGTGCTCATGGATTACATTTCACCAGTTACTCACAGGTACGGTAGAAATACAAATTCAAGTTTTTGAAAAAGTTCTTTGTATTTCATGGCATGACCTTTGTTTAATACTATTTTTATATTATAGCGTGGCAAATACTGCCAAGAGAGCTTTCCTGATCTGGCTGTCCGTGATCCTGTTTGCAAATGAAGTCACGATACTCAGTGGTAACTCATTACATATTATACTTTAAATATCGCCCAATTTATTTTTGTCATTTTTATCTTTCAGGTCTTGGTACAACAATAGTAATCTCCGGCGTGCTCCTATACAATCGCGCTCAAGATTATGACAAGCGGAGTAGTGAGTCCTTAATAATTAACTTTCAACCAAAATTTTATGATAAGAAGATACAGGACGCTTGATACGCGGGAGCGTGGGTGTTGCATTTCGTGCAATAATGTTTTTCACCCTCTCACAGTCCCATAAAAGTCAATTGAGATTTATAAAGTATTAACTTAATATTTATGATATCTTGGTCCAGCAGGGTCCTGGATGGAGAACATAGAATTTACTGGCATTAAAATAGCATAGGATTAATGAGAATGGAAATAATTATAATTGTGATTATTTTATGAATACTTCATAGATTCTGGTTTTATACAGAAGGGGAAGGAGATGGAAGAGAGATTGATGAGAGTTGTCATAAGTGCTTTTAAATGGAATACAATTAGCAATTCCAAATCAAGACTTTTTACACTTTGGTTTACATGTGATTATAACATTTAACTTATTGGTATTTATTATACAAATACAGGTCAGTTTAGGTAATATTTCAAATACCAAAGTTTCCTATTTTCAGAATGTGATCCTAAATTCTAGACACGTAACTTACAAATAATTTTCAGTTTTAGAATAAAAGCGAGCACATTCCTCCACTCGGGACTCGGGACTTTATTGTATTGGTTGAATTGAATATATAACTCCCAATAAGGTACATTTGGGCGTTGTCCAATTGATGATTGATGAACTGGTTTTCGATGGGTGAAAAAAATGAGGACATCTTCTGAACCAGTTTCGTAGAAAATGTCCTTGGTTCTTCTAACAAGAAAAAATGCTCCAGAATCTACGCCAATCGCCACTAACCAACATCTTTTTCCAGATAATCGGATGCACATTGATTGTATAAAGTTCCCAATCTGACCTTGCCAGGCTTCAGTTTTTATTCAACCATAGACCATGATGAAAGTTCTCCTCATTTTCGGTACACTTTGTACCAGTTTTCTCGGAGGTCATGGCGTTCCAGTCCCAACTTTCACGGGAACGAGCAGCGTCAGCGTTATTCAACCGGGGGTTCAATACTCAACATTCGTCCAGCACCACCCGCTTGGTAATAAATTAAGTCTTAACGAATTTTCATAAGCCACTTAACCTTTAGCTTTTTCATTGACATTTCCTTGTGTTCTTCCAGTGCATCTGAGATTCCAACCGGTCCAAACGAACTTTGTCCAGCTCCAATTCCAGCCGCAGCCCCTCCTACGTCCACTCGGATATCATTATCCGCCACTCCTCCTTGTCCAGCCCATTCAACTCATCCCGTCTAATGCAACTGTTCCGGAACAGAAGCCAGACACTGCGACCAGTAGCCCGGACAATGTGAAGCCAGAAGCCCCAACTCAGGACTACCCCGAAGCAGTTCAACCCGAGGTGGATACTGGGGCAGAGCCAGCCGTTTTACCTTTAATGAAGAGTGATGGTGACTTTGACCTTGATGGCCTCGAGAAGGACGGAAAGACCCGAGCAGAGCTGGAGGCAAATGAGCAAGAAGGAGATACTGTAGCCGTCGAGGCGGCGGATTCCACCGGTGGCGTTGACAATGACGCTGAAGACGAGTAGACGGATCAAAGCTGACACCAATTTCCGGACTTCACCCTTAACAAACGATTCGCATAATTGCCGATTTCTCAATAAACAATGCTTTGCACTTTTTCCTCCTTGGCGAATTAGGTCCTACAAACATAGTTTAGGCACAAAGGATCTTGATTTCTGATACCCCAATTCTTTTTTACTCGTCAGATTTAATTGGTCGCCATTTCTTATGACTTAATAGAAAGTCAGAAATGCCGTCATGATTTGAAATTTTTATTTATGGAAAGTAAAAGATGAAAGAAGTGAACAAGGCGCTTTGGATTAGCATGGAATAATGTGGAGGCGACATTTTGGAACCGCCCTGTTTTTGACCTTTAACGCATCCTCCTTTACCATCGGGCTTGTAAGACACCTTACAAGCGCAGATACTTTCAGTTTGTTTCAAAATGTACTTCAGCATAGGATCGGGCCAGCCACCGTTCGCGAGCTCGGGCTTTGTCCCACCACTAAGAGTCTTGCATTCTGAATTGTTCGGACAATGGTAATTGCTAGCCACATTTGCAGAATTCGTTTTGAATTTACAGGGGTATCCCACGTTAGCCACGCAGCTACTTTTTAGATCCTCAATGTGTTCCGGCTTGGATGAAATTCCCCGACATTTGCAAATCCATGTGTCATTTCCTAGTGAATTTCCATCTGAGCAGTATAGAAGTTGATTGATGTCACATACGTCAGTCCGAGCCATGAAAAACTCCATATAAAGCTCGTTGGCTTCTTCGCACCAGCCAAGAGGATGCACGTGGATTTTGTCAAATTCCGGGCAGATTTGAGGCACGGGGGTGGTAGGTGGGTCGGTTGTGGTAGGTGGAGCAGTAGTGGTAGATGGAGTTGTAGTGGTAGATGGAGTAGTAGTGGTAGTTGGCGCAGTAGTGGTAGTTGGCGCAGTAGTGGTGGTAGTGGTAGAGGTAGAGGTAGCGGTGGTAGTCGAGATGGTGATATTAGGAGCCACGGGCACTGGCGGAGCATTCAATGCGATGACATCTTGGAAGACCAGATTAGCCGCTATTCGCCTGGAAGAGTTAAGTGTGAATAATGAATATCGTCACAAGTTTTGCTGGAGATAAAATAGGGTGGCAATGATGGCCGGTAGTGTATACTTTACCTTTCGTTTTCCTTCACCACTTCAGCGTAGATTTCCTGATTGACAATAGGCTGTTGTTTACACGTTTCCCTCACGTTTTTTCTTTGTGTAGCGGCATTGTCCGGAAGGATTGAGCTTGTGACGAATAACAAAAGTATCCAAGTAGCAGTCATCAAGAATAACGTCACAAGGAGTTAGAAGATGGCGTCACCCCGCTTCAACCTTGGAGAGGAATCATGCGTGAAACTGAAAAATGTGGCAGTAGTGGACACACTAGACTTAACGAGAGGCCAAGTGCACGCTCAACTTGTACTTTTTTATACCTAACCTAACCTAACCAAACGAGGCGACCCAAAGTACAAAAAAGTACAAGTCGAGCGTGCACTTGGCCTCTCTTTAACGTTTACTGGATACATATCTGCTAATTAAATAATCATGGGATGATGCTGGAATCGTTTTTTCTTGTTTATTAATTGCTTACTAGTAATTAATCCACAACAGCCTTGACATTTGCCCTGACGCCTGAGCAAACTAAAATAGATGAGTAGCCCATTTATGAATGGGTGAAAAATGAGATAAGAAGAATCACGTCAAGTGCCGCAAATTTTAGATTTCAAGACTTCAAAGTTTAGTTTTTGGAAGTGGAAATGTAGTAAATCGTAAATTGTAGTTTTTGTTTTGCAATCCCGTTTGGACGTGTCCATTATCGACGATGTCAACTCCGCCACACCTGCTAAGGATCCTTAACCTCTTACGACGCTCCAGGCCCGTTCTTATTTCCAAGACAGCGTTTTCACCTAAATTACCTCATTGTAGGTAAATCCTGCATAAGTGTCCAAATATTCGGTACATATTTAAGAAAATGTATGTTGCTTCAATTCTTTTTGTGTCTTGCAGGATGCTGACAGTCGATCGTCTTTTCACATCCTCCGCAACGAATGCGACAGACACAAAAGAGCGAGTGAATTCTAGTGCTCCAGATATTGGACTTTCGTTATCCCCTTCCTGTATCAAGCGACTTCATCAAATTACCTCATCAGATGAACCTTACTTACGGATTACAATTTCGGGTGGGGGGTGTTCGGGATTCCAGTATGGGTTCGAAATGGACTCTGTCGTTGGACCCGATGACAAGTTAGTTCAAAATGTTAAACTTGATCCTGCATTCGATGACTCATGAGCATTGATTGGATTCTTTCTATTATGAATAGACTGATTGAAGATGAGAAAGGGAGGGCGCTTGTCGTTGTGGATTCGACATCCCTATCATATATCACCGGATCCACTCTAGATTACTACGAAGAATTAATTCGGAATGGATTCCGAGTAGTCAGTAATCCACAGGCGGACGGTGGTTGTTCATGCGGAGCTTCGTTTAGTATCAAAATGTGAGACGTTCTACTAGAAGTCTAGTCCTAACTCATAACCTACCACATTTTAAGCATTTTTATTGAAGCCAGATTTTGATGGTTGCGCACGCGCGTTTAGTATGAAATCTATGAAATATTTTACTTCGTCGAAGGAAGTAAAGATTCCACTACTGGCAAACTCACGTTAATGATCGAAACCAAGCTATTTGTTGCTTTTATTTCGATCTGAAGACTGAGGAGTGAATCATTTTTTCGTGTAAATTATTACGGTGAATTGCGCATATGTCATAGCCGTGCTGTAGGGAATTAGAACATATTGACCGGGCGAAAGGCTAACGCGCACAGTATGTGAACGGAAGTGCCCGCCTTCTAGGTCTTTAAACCATGTAGTACCATTGAAGATGTCGGAACCCTTCACTGGATACTCGTTTTCAACCTGTGGGCCAAACCAACCTCGATTATACAGTAACGGCTAGTAAACGCTGAGGTTAAATTATTGAAGCGTCCTCACTTTCGCAACTGCCATTCCAATGTAGACCTGTTCCGCCTTTATGTTGCAAATTGCGGCGGTATCACTGCAAGAGGGTTAGAACCACTTCGGATTTCCCTTCCTCGTCGAGGCCCACTTCAGGCACCGCAAACTTGATTTGCGGGTTCAAGCAAAAAGTGTCTAAATTAATAACACGAAAGATGCAAATGAGCTTCAGGACAAACTGGGGCAAGGATGGGCTTGCTCACTATAGTCGGCTTCCGTTAGCTCGTTTGCAGGTTCTTCGCCTTCACCATCTTGACGTGTCTCCGCTTCAATGTCTTCCTCTTCATCCACTTCCTCATCCACCGATTCTTCATTTTCTTCAACCTCCCCTTGATCATCTTCATCTTCTTCCTTAGCTTCCGCTTCTTCCTCGTCTTTTCCTAGACAACCAAAGGAATTTTCCCCCGTCCATTCCCCGTCATGCAGTTGACGGTTGAAGTCAATCTCTTCACAAAGTTCCTCCAGCGTCTTCCCTCTACTCCCGAAGGGATTCAAATTAAGGACTTCCATCATTTTGAAGTTTTTGATGAATTCCTCAAACTCCATCCAGAATTCACCGTCTTCTCCAGCAGGGAATTCTTTCTTTGTTGCCTTGTCCAATTTCTTCCAGAGGCTTCCCCTAGCAAAGTAAACAAGACCCCCAAAGATGGTGAGATGGGAAACGACAACTTACATTTCCATTTGTACTTACGTATTTTCATTGAATTTCCCCTTGAACTCATACAAGTTTCCCCAAGGGTTCCGTATTCTCACTAATTTGTAATTCTTTCCCCGAATCTTTAATTGTTTGGCAGTGAGAAGGGAATACGCGTGGTTATTCCCAAGTCCAGTTTTCTCCAGCCACGCCTCTTCATCCTCTGGTTCCTGAAATTCCTGAAAGAATTAACGTTGTCAAACGACCAATTAGCTTAAGCTTTATTGGCAATTTAGCTTAAAGCTTTATACAAAACCCACCTGCATTACGGATGCACCCATGTAGAATCCCGCCTTGATCGCATCCACGATTATTTTCCAGAGCTCACTTTTCTTCATTTCGTTCAAGTCATGGTAGCGATCAATGATGCCTCCCGTAAAATCCTGGAGAGCATCTGGAGGGAAAACAGTAAAAACAAGACTCAGCGGAGCGATTTTCCTGCTGAATCAAAAGGGATTGCATAATTCCAGAAAGCAATCCAAATTGATGTAATTTCCCAATTCGGGGTCAAAGGAATAAACTGAAACTTTCTCCCTCCTGAATCTTTGTCATTAAAGTTACCTCCAATCCATCCGCCTTGAATTGCCTGGTATGAAGAGTACAACCTGGAATAGAGAAAAAAGTGCCATTTCGGTTAACAAGTCGAGATGTGATCGCAACTTGAAGAAGACGCATTACTTTGCATAAGCCTTTTCCATGAGCGCTGACCAAAAGACCTGTGGATTATCGCTTTGGACGGACCAATGGTCTCCGGAGCTCCGAAGGAACGGGATCCTGTCGTCCACCACAACTTCAATCAGCCTCCCAAACGCTGCAAATCGAAACTTGAATATACCCCGGTACTCTGCCTCGTTGAACTGGGTCAAGTTCTCCTTGCAGACGACCATCCAGAATACGTCAGGAAGCCTTGAAAGTTCAGCCATCGAGCAAAGAAACCAACAGTCTCCTATAAATTATGGAATCACTATTAGACCGAGGGGCAGCACTGGAAGCAACCATTGCTGCGGCTCACCCAAAATATTTTGGTTCACGTCGTCCGTGTGTCCTACTTTCTCCGGATCTCCTCCATTGTCGATGAAGAGGGGTTCGCCGGTTACGCCTTTGGCTTTCAAAATGTCCTAATGAGGCGAATTGTCATTAGCCCACCATTTCCTTTTTGAATTTAAGAAACTGTGTATTCTTTAACCTTTGGCCTCAGCCATTCGATATTATCGACTTCCTCCACCTCATTGCCTTCTTCTTTCACATTGTAAGCGATGCTTGTCTCCACGGCGTCAAAGTAAGGGTCCTCAAAGAGTTGGCCCGGAGCCAAACTCGCCTTGATTTCGTCGTAGTCTTGCAAGGTAGACGTCACCCCTGTGGGTATCAAGCTCTCCGTGCCACTTCCTGGCTCACCGACCTAACACAAAAGCATTTTACCGTATTGATGAAGAAATGTGTTTCGATTCAGATAAGCAATTGGCAGTGTTACCAGGTAGCAGCTAAGGTTTACGCCATCCTCCACACAATACGTTTTGGGCATTCCGCTGATCTACTCTTCAAGGAGACTAAAACTTAATGCACCCCACGTAGGGAATTCTGGAATCGAATTTCGTTGACGGTCACCGTAACGCAGTTGGCAAATTGTGATTAAGTTGGTGATTGGTCAATGTGGTTGGGGAAAAATTTAGTTTAATCGTATCACAATCACAAAGAATACCGCGAAATCCGGTCAGTACTCGTGGTGTAAATTAATCGTAAACTCTGCGCTTTAGTCATACGCTCCCTCGTGTGCTCAAGTTATCACCAGTCCATTATGGCACTAGTGCAATGAAACTAAAAATTGATTCCAAACCTTCAATCTAAATCTAAATAAGAACTTGTGCAAAAAGAAAACATGGAATGCTAATCTGATAAATCCACTTCCTCAGGATCTTCCTCTTCCTCAGGATCTTCCTCTTCTTCCTCTTCCTCTTCTGATGATTCGGCAGGAGCTTGAGCCATATTTGAATCTGGACCAACAGCAAATGGAATACCCTTTGAGTCACAGAAATTGTTGAGGCGGACATGAGGCCCACTGAAGATTATGTGGAACTCCACATTGTCTGGGTAGTCTACGTCAGGTAACATCTAACACAAAATGTAGGATTGGAAGGATTAAAGACGAAATGAAAGGTCGCATGTTTATATAATTGTTTTGCATTTTACCTTGGGGGTTAGCAGGAAATACTGCGGGGTATTGACACCCTCTGCCAATGAACAAAGCAAATTGAAGAACCGAGCCTCGTTCTTCACATCCATTCCCTGGAAAATAAAATGTAAATGTAAAACGCATCAAAACATGTTCCCCGTCAGCAGGTTAATTGATAAACAACTTGGCGAACCTGATTTATTTCATCAATGACACGGAATGGAACTGTCGTGAGTTCCTGTAGCGCAAGAATGTACAAGGCTGTCGTGATTGCACGTTCTCCACCACTTTGCTTCCATCCGGAGAGTTCCGTAAGTTGCTCAGCAGCTCGAAACTTCACTTTGATCTTGATCCCATACTTGGAGAAATCATTCTGCAGGAACAAAAAAAATAATATTATTAATTAAATTCATAAACTGGTGAGTCGTGCTAATTTTCAATTTTAACCCACTTCGTCTGTCCCTTCATCCAAGTACACGCGCCCAGCACACTGCATCGTTGCAAAGAACCGAGCAAAGTTTTCATTGATCCGCTCAATGAGGTCACTCAAAGGCCCCAACCACAAGGCCTTCGTCTCGGCTACTTTCTCCTTCAAAGTTGCCAAATCATTCTCCCGGCTTCCTTTGGATTTTTCAAGCTCGTTTATTTTTGCACAACGTTCCTGGTACTTTCGGATCACTTCGACGGGAATGTCTGTCAAGAAATCCAACTGGAAAAACAGAGTTGTCAAATTAGGTCAAGCCCTTTTCCATAAGTTTGGACACCACTTACCCGAACTTTCGCCAAGCTCAGTTCTCGTTCCACGGATTCATCAGTTACCGTTCCTTGGCGAACGT
>JAQIWD010000605.1:0-18930 GCA_034694825.1 Anurida granaria
GAGAAGAGAAATGTATTGCCCATAGTACAAAAAAGTACAAGCCAAGCGTGCACTTGGTCGCCCGTTAACGTTTACTTGAATCCTGTGCCAAACCCTCGCACCAGCGCCACAACAGCTGCAGTTGAGATCCTCCGTCTGTTTGACTCCCTTGTGAAGACAGAAAGTTGAATTCAAACCCATCAAAGGGCAGATTCCGGGGGAGCATTGCTGTTATAGCATCCATTTTGTTTCATTTTGTCTTTCTGTGAGTTAATTAGTGCCCGGTCCAAAGGAAATTATTTATGGATTAAAGTTAATTTTAAATTATAAATTATGCATGGGAAAGGTGGAAATTAGAAAAGGTGTGTAAAAAATATAAAACGCGTTTTGTTTGACTCTGTCAAGGGATGCTATATAAATTATTTTGTAACGAAATAGTTTATATTAACTTAACCACTCTTCTGAGTGCTAACTGGTAGTGGCGTCATTGAGGTCGTTGATTTCTGGGCTGCCGAACCTTTAAAACTCAACATAGCTCCAGTGATTCCAAAGGCAGTGGCGATCCTGCGTCCGACTTCCCCTGGTACCAGTCTTAAAATGAAAAAAAGAATAAAGTGAAGCGAATACAATTCATTTGAACTTGAACCAGTTTGTGGACACGTCGGAGTGTTTCTGGAATGAGAATGCTTACAGTCGGAGAACAATAAGAATATAGACATATCTCGGGATAACAATTTGTTCTTGATTTGTTAGAATTCCAGCGACAATGTCATTAACCACGGGTTCTGGTGATAACAATGGAATGATCCTGGAAAACGGATAGTTAAAATTAAAACTTCAGTTTCAAGATTAAGAACAGATTCAAAAATTCAGAAAATTTTGCGTACTTGGATCGAACACCATCAAACATTCCCGTGTTGATGTAATAAGGGCAGACAAGCGTGGCGTGTATTTCGTTATAACCAAGTTCAATCTGCGAAAGATCAAAATCAAACAATCCGAGTAATATTTCCAAAGACAAGTGCTCCCCACCCCCCATACTTTCTCACAATTAATTTACCTTGATTTCGTTTTTCAGAGCTTCATCGAATCCAACTGCTGCGAATTTTGAGGCACAGTAGTCTACGAGCCGATTTGTTCCAAAGAGTCCAGCCAGAGATGCTATGGTGACAATATGACCTTGACCCGTTTCAAGCATCGCAGGGAGGAAGGCCTTGGTCGTCTGGAACGCCAAAATACCATCATGCATTTGACTCTTTTGGGAAGGACTCATACCGGTGGCCACGCCCTTACCCAAAAATTGGACATGGCGTTAACCTCGAACGTCTTGACAATGTTTTCATCCGGGGTCTCCAGTAGACGCTTTCCAAAGACAATTCCAGCATTATTAATGAGAATTTCAACTTTTCCCACATTCTTCTTCACTTTCTCTGCCGCGGCGTAGATTTCCTCCCTCGAGGATACATCGACGGTGTAACCGTGACACATCCCTCCAGCAGCCTGGATAGTCTTTACTGTCTCGTCATTTCCTATAGAAATAAAAATTGACAGACATCAGAAATCAATAATAATCGATACGCCAGCGAACAGGAATGTGAGGCGAATATATTTTGACTGAACGAGAAAGAACAATGTCGTCACGAACCGTTACAATGACAGTAAACAAAACCTCACTACGGATTGAAATAAGCCTTTGATCTAAATATAGAATTTGGGATCCAAGCCCATGGTTACCAACCACTGCGTCTCAATGCCAAACTGCCCAATTATAAAATCCAAAGGTCTGGATGACCTTCCCTTTTCAAAAACTTTGTTGTTGGACCTTGAAATCTTTTGTGATTTGACCCTTGTTAAATTTTAACCCCCACCACCTCTCAAAGTCGTAAATTCAGAAAACTTATTTTTTCCATAGGGGAGTACGGATCAGGATTAACCGCAAGTGAATATAGAAATTAACTCATCAGTCATCAAAAAGATTTTTAAAAAACTGTATTGAGACCGTGTGAACTTGATGATCTCTGGTCACATAGCGTGTCAGCAGATAATTTCAGGGTGACATGTTACCTTTGTGTACTTTAAAGCGTGCACGCGGATATTCACCTTGTAACAAGGTTGTAAATTATCTTAAAAGAAATGAAAAGCGCGTGGTAAAGTAATTATAACCGCATCGCATCATCACTTGGACTCTTAATAAGTGCGAATGTGCCTGTATTCGGAATCACATAAAACATAAAGGCGGGATCATAAGATTCGCATAGAAATTAAAATAATACCAGAGAATCCCATTGTTTACCTTTTTTGTTAATGTCCCAAGCCACCACAATTGCTCCATGCTTCAGTGCAAATTTCTTGGCCATTAACCTCCCAATTCCAGAACCAGCTCCAGTGATGAGCACGACCTGCCCCGTCACATCTTTATACCGGAACCGGCGTGGAATGAAAGTCATGACAATCCCAACAGCGATTCCCCAGCATCCGTACAGGATGGCCCCTAATAGTTCCAGTGCCATGTCCAATTCCAGGAAGAATTTTTCTTTAAAGCTCTTGGTGGACTTGACGACGGGGCATGATGGTGGATCCAGTAAGGGTAGCTTGGATGGCGCAACTACAGGGGTTGATGAGACCATTTTCGGTGTCGCTGGCGCTGGGCCACTACTTTCCTTCTGCACTGATGAAGAATTGGGCAGAGACTGAAGTTGGGATTGGTTAGTTTCCTCAGCTGATGGTGGTAGTTCCTGGATGACTTCCTCGGCTATGGTTCGATGGAGGGTGTCCTCAGCGTTCTCGTTTCGGGAAAACGGGAATAATTCAGGGTCACCCCTCATCATCTCTTCCTCGTCGTGATCGGTGGGAGTAGGAGTAACTTTCGAACAAATTTCATGGGTATTGATGTCCAACAACCTCAACTTTTCGGCAGGGGCCAATGCCTCATAAAAGATTGGCAAGTATTTACTACTAACAGGCATCTTGTCTCCAGAAGACGCACGCAGAAAAAACACAAATAAAACTGCAACAATAACAACAATAGAGACGCTTTACAACCAAAGTAGGAGGAGGAACAAAGTTTACCCCCTTCAACCTTTGCAAGATCAATTGCAACTGAAAGGAGATGGTCACTTTGTTTCGCATTTGCAAATAATTCGTATGCAGACATGCTCGTTTCATCGCGGTTTTGTTGTGGTTTTGCATACAAGTTAACAATTAATGTCGTCCTTATCAAAAGTACTGATGCAGAGTTCAACGAATTCTAATTTCTAACTCGCTTCAAACGACACGCAAAAAGGACGAGTGAAGACTAAAAATTTGACAGTAATTAACAGGGTAAAAATGTAAACGTTAATTAATGCTGTAAAAATGAGAATAGAAAATTGGCAAAAAAAAAATGACTAATCAAAACGGATTTGAAAATCCTGAAATTCGCCATTTTCCAAAGAAATTGCCACTTTGGACGACCGGAATGGAGTTCATAGCTTTCGAAAGCAAATGATGACAATTGCCCAAAACGAGTAAAACTTTAAGGTGTTTGATTGCTTGCTTGTTTGATGCTTAATTTAGGACAGATACAATTAGCAGAGTAAATTAATCATGGGAAGGAGAAAAGTACACAGAAACTGAACCAAGGACTTACGTCCTTATAACGTTGAGCACGTTCCTTTGCTTGTGCGACTTTCTTCCGTCAATTTCTGCGTAGCGCAGCAGTGCAGTTTTGCACGCAACGGCAAATTGAAATTGATGGAATTGAAAATGAAATTGAAGGGATGGGACATGCAATTATTGGATGGAGGAATTGGGTAACTAAACCACGAATTTGGACTTATGGTCGCTGACCTAATGCAATCCACGATCATAGTTTGACAAACCCGTTTTCTCAAATATAATTCTTGCATAATAACGACTTCACGAGAGGGCAATTTGGAAATGCATGACTCCATTACAACATACGAAATGGTGACATGTGTAATGTATCGAACTCAGAATTTGATACCGGTGTAGCCAGTTTACATTTGGATTTCGACAGATAAGGGATGGCAAATCTCAATGGGTTTTTGACCCATTCCCATAGACCGAAAGCCCAAAGAGAAGGCCGTACCCTGAAGGTCAAAGTCGATTAGGCACTCGACTACACTCTCAGCGTTTGGAGGTCAACAGAAGCAAAAACAACTGGATGACAAAAGGAAAGATAGGATGTCTAGCCAGTCTGTTGTTCTTTCCGTCATCACCATATACGATCTAAAATTAAATGACATTGGGATACTAATTCCCAAACCTCATCATCTAATGATCTCATTAAGAGACGCCTAGAAAAGAAGCTAACGATTAACTAGTAACTAATAATTGTTACGTAATGGTGCTACCTCGCAAGCAGACAATAATTTTATTTTAGGGGGTGAAATATCAAATATTATTAGCCGATGTGCTTACTAATTGCCGGCATGCAAAAACTAAACAATTTCTTCACCAACTTGAACTTCACACAGACTCTCACTAACGAAAAATAAAATAAAACACTTTCCCTGGAATAACCCTGTGAGGAAGCATTGACGATAATTGATGTTAATTAATTATTGTTCTAGTCTACCTACGCTTGATTTAAATTCAGAATTAAATTTGTGAAGTTGCACAAACTAAATTTAGTAATTTGGAGAAGTCGAGCGGTCTAACGTCTAAAGGAAGAGCAAATAAGGGATTTAGAAGGTTAACCTGTCAGTGCCAATGTCACCTGCTTATCTGGATAATAACATTCGAATAAAACTTTAAATCAGAACTCATTTCTGCTTCGAAAGTCAGGCGGTCAAGGGGGGGGGGGGGGGGGGGCGGGGGGGGGGTCGGTGTCAATTCAGGAAGTGTAAAGGAAGAAAAGAACTGTTAGCGTCGTCGTGCTTATTTCGACTTGATTTTACGGTTCAAGGCTTGTTTGCGGGTGTCCTGGTCGACCTCTGGGAGGTCAGAGACTTCTTTGGCAGCCTTCTTGCTTCTCTTGGGAGATCCTACTGGGGCTCGACTTCCCTTCAATCCCTTAGCATGGAAAATTGCAAATTGAAAGAACAAGTAGCATTGGAGTGAACAGACGAGACCTAAGCCCAAGTATCTGGAATCAAAATAATGTAAGGTTAGATATAAGGAAACTGGAGTTTTCGCACTCTCCAAAAATTAGCAAACGAACTGCAAACTAGATGAGAAAATAATTTACCTCAATGCCTGGGAGGCAAATGGTTCCAATCCAAAGTAAAAGGTAAGGACAGCAAAGATAAATGAGAGAACACGAGCAAGAACGAAGACCAAGTTTCCAACACGGAAGAGCCAAGTGGAGAATTGTTCCTTTTCAGCAAAGTAGCACAGCTTTCCAAGAGAAAGAAAAATTTCTGGAATAAAGTGGAGGACGAGCAATACGGTGCTCACGCGAGAAAGGCTGAAAATTGGAAACCAAAATTAGACAAAAATTCAGCAGAATTCTTTCGTTAGAATCCGAACTTACTAGGTAAGGTATCCAAAAGCAGCGAATGCAAAGTACACTCCGGCCATCAAGAGCTTGCTTGGAATCTCATCCTTCTTCATTCGCAAGAAATATACTTCAGGAACCCAATGGATCCAGTAGGAGAGTTGGCAGAGCATGTAGAATTTAAGTACGAACGTCATCTCAAGATGAGGAAATCCTTCCCAAAGATTCGCGATATGGCTCAAGTAATTTTCACTAAAAAATATCAAATGGACAATTTAGACTCAAACTTTAAACAAATCGAACGGAACCTGGCAAACTGAGCTTCGGTTTTTGAACTTACCGGAGGATAATGTTCATTCCCCAGAGGGATGAAACCAGTGCAAATGCCAAAAGTTGCCCCGCGTCGTTGAACTTTGAATGCCGAATCTTGCTCAAGTGCAACTTTCGAGTAAGTTTATCCAGGATGTACTCTTGAACGAGGGCGTGCATCACGACTCCAATGAGAGTATAGAAGAAAATTGCACAGGAATCCTTCCAGCCCACGGTGTAGAGGATCTCATCATCAAACGGTGTTGGGGGTTGAACCCCGGTCACGGCTGATCTTGTCGTGTTGTGATGGAGGGCAATAAAGATGGAAGCCACTGGGGCCGTCATCTAATATCAGACAAGACATGTTACAGTAAGAACTTAAAAAAAAAGCAGCTCAGCCTGCATGTTGATCATGGTGGTTCGACTTACCTGGAAGATGAGCCCAATCACAAACACCATCGCAATACACGCCACAATATCCGCATGATTTTGAATGATGAATTCATGGCTCAGAATCGGTGGATTCTTGTTTCCAGCTCGTCGACCAGGTTTCACCGCCATTGTTACCTGCTTTAAAACAATGACATTCAAGTGAAGCTTGACCCTGATTTCAACTTGAATAGGGAAATCGCCGTTACTTACCGTATGTTTTCAGAAGGTTACAACTGTGCTGAAACTGAAGCGTGGGGAACTAAACAGCTGTCGGTCTGTTCCCTGATGAAAAGTGAGTGATGATCCAAAATGTGCTCCTGCTTTGATTACCTTGTGAAATTAATCAGTTCCCAACTAACAGTTCCGTTTGACAGGAGAGGACGAGTAGTGGGTACCTGCCAAAATTCCAACAATTGAAAGTGTGAACCACCCGGCGTCGTTGCCCTTCCGTGGCCGTCGGTTATATCCCCTTCCCTTGATTTGTCAAATCAAAACCCAAGGGGAAAAAACCAAACTTCAAAACGCCAACAACACCCGTCATAACTCTGCACGGACACGTCCGCAAAACGGTCGACCAATCAGACGCCGTCAATCAGTTTTAAACCATAAAATTATAAAAATCAAGGAATTTCATTTAAAAATCAGAATTACAACATTAAAATTAAAAAGTACATGAAAATGTGAGAGAAACATTGACATGTATGGATTTGCAACTGGAAATCCTTTTACTCCAATTGCAAATCTCTGATTACGAACTCTCAGAAGTCTCCAGACGTGGCTTTACTGGTTTGCCAACTCAACAAACAACACCACCGCACTTGCTAACTTTCTAAACTGGAAAATACTGAATTGATTGGAACAATTGGATAATTTTGCAAGGTCTAACATGTACGCTCTCATGAGCTTATAGTTGGATTTTTTAAGACATCCCCTCGAAACCCATGTGAGGCCATGGATTTTAACTAATTCCAATGTATTTAGAACGGGGGTTATTGAGGCCTCGGATCCTAAGGAGATGCCTTTAGAAATTCAACTATAAGTTACTGATGAGTGGTAGACAGGAAATTGGACAGAAAATAATTTATTAAAATGTCTAATAAAAACTTTGTAAATGTTGTGCACGAACTTTACTCTTCGTCAGGCTGGAATTAATTAATTAATTAAACTGTTCAAGTAAAAGGCCCCGAGTAGAGGGAAGAAAAGTACAAAAATTGAGCAAAATGGTTATTCGTCAGAATCAACTGTTTCCGAATAGAATTAAATTCATTTGACCCTGGGTTCAGGCACTATAGGAAGTCAATTGTTGTTGCGTAATACGAAGGGACAGGCTGGCTGAGCCATGGCCTTATGACCCGTCATCATTAGCTAAATGTTAAAAACTACATTCTGTCCTAAACGTAACACGTAAGTGACTATTCTCGGGAGCTACAACTTATTACAGTTATTGGCACTTTACCATTACAATTTACAGGTTACAGACATTTGAGCTCATTAGAATTAATTAGTTGTCAGCATGACATCTGGAGGGGTCAAATCTCTACTACTTATTATTGCGCTTGCCTAAACGTTAAACTAAAACAAATGAAATGCTGTTCAAATGGAAGCTTATTTTGTACAGAAAGAAGAGACATAAAATGGGGAAATTAACTTAAGATTGTAAAGTATTTTAAACATCAGTCAGAGTAAGGCCGTTGTCACATCCTAAGCTGTCATGATACTCCTAACCCTAATTTATTATTGTAGGTTGAACGGAGTTTGAACTTTGTTAAAATTGTAGCGGTTGTAGAATATTTGAGTGAAGAAGATTATGGCATGGATAGAATTTGAAGGGAAGAGACGTCATTTGAAAGAATGCTTGAACGGAATTTGAAGTTGGTGGAATGGGCATGAGATTTTAGTCCGAGACAGCGTCAAATTCCCTGAGGAGATTCCTTGAGGTCGGAGTTAGAGTGTCAGCAGCGTCAGTGGTTCGGGCAAACCTCCCGGTCCTGTGTCTCCTTAAATATGAAATCGATTAATAAGAAACCGTAACTAGCAAACGGTAGATTCTGTTGTAATAAGCCATGCACGCATAACGTAACGCCGTGCCATTGTTAACTTACGCACTGCTTTTATTCCGTGCCTTTGAGCCTGAGATTGGAGTGGAGGAATAGACAGGAGTGGATGTCTTTGTTGGGATAAGATCTTCATCTGAAATTAGAAGATAAAGGAACCCAATTAAATCCATGACCTTAAAGTTTGGTGACATTAACCTCAATTGGCCTCACCGTCAGAAAAGGAATTGTCATTGACAAAGATTTCAGGCTGAGCTGGTTCAGGGGTTAAGCAGCGTTGTGGTTGTTGAGCCTGAGTTGCAGAAATGGCCACTTTTCGCCGTCGACCCGAAACAATAAGAGATGCTAGGAAACAGATGATGGTATTCCATACCCTCTTAATGGCACTGATTTGTTTGTCCAAATATGAATGAAACCTACTCCATTTTCGACGTCGTAATTTCTTTATCACAATGGGTAGGGTTAGCAGGTGGTCAATTTCAGGTCGCAATGAGACGTCGGGTTGAAGCATCAACCCAATCACTTCACGCAAGGAGTCTGGAACCACTGGAATAAAACAAAAAGGACCAACCGATTGGGTTGACGCTGACAATATATTGAACTTGAATTAAAAGAACTTACATGCGTCACAAGGTGGTGGTAAGGGTCCACCTTGGCGAAGTTTGTGCCATAATTCGCCACTGTTTGGAAGGTCAACGTGACAAGAGATTTCGAGAATTGTCATTCCAAGACTAAAGACGTCTGCCTTTGTGGTGATATGTCCTTGCAAGACTTCTGGAGCCAAGTACTTTGAATCTCCTTCTGTGTAATCATTCACATCTCGCTAGAATCAATATTTGCCATTAATTGAAATCTACTGAAACGAATGGACGTCATTACGCAAACGAAGATTTAAGGTGCCTTACCTTCTCATCAAGAGAGACGACAATTCCAAAGTCTCCAAGTTTGTAGACAGTGGGTGTATCTTTAGAGAGCAAGATGTTATCCGTCTTCACATCCAGGTGGACTAGGCGATGTTTGTGCAGATGCTCCAAGGCATGAAGCATGTCAATCAAGATATTCCACACCTTAAAAAGTATTACTATGCGAATGCCAATTCAATAAATACATAAAAGTGCACCCCACTTACAGTTCCTTCGTCTAGCTGGTGACCCTCCTCAATGTACTGATTTAGAGACTTAGAACACAACTCCATTTGGAGAAAGAGATGACCTTCTTCTTCCCACGCATTTTCAAGAGCAACTAAATGATTGTGCGGCGGAATAGCGACAACCCTCAGCACTTCAAGAAGTTGTCTTCCCCTGTGGAGCCCATAAAGGAAAAATAAACGTTAACTAACGTTTAGGTCAGAGATGTTGAACTTAACTTACCGATCATTTTCGCCACTGTAAGTCTGCCTTGATTTCTTCACTGCATACTCCTTCCCATCAACTTTATTCTTGCAGCAGTAAACGTCCCCGAACGAGCCAAATCCCAAACGGGACTGAATTTCAAAGAATTCCCGGAAGATCGTCAACGTAGATGCATTTGAATTCTTTAAGTGTGTATTCTGCATCAACAAATTGAATGACGAGTCCAAATCGCCCCCGGAGTCGTTATGTACCCTTGAGTGGAGTAGTCGTGTTCTGGTTTGAGATGGGGCGGAGCGGATGTAGTTGGGACGTGGGGCAGTTGGGACATGTCTCAGATTCCGTCGCTCGCGATCCTACGAAAGAGTCCAATAAACATCGTCAATGAAAGTTAAAATCATTTAACGAATCATCATGCACGACACAGGCAAGCAAAGTCCTGTTCTTTATCTTGTATTGAACCGGAAGATGTGGAAATGAGTCATAAGACATGATAAGTACAAGCAAGTGCAAAATTGTACTATAGGTTAAATGTAGCTCCTGATCTTACCTTTTTGGAGGACAGTGTAAGAGGTTCGGCGAAGAATTTGGGCATGTGGACACCACTGACATTTAGTTGTCCGTCTCTTCCCTCGGACATTTTGTTGGCAGTGGTTCACTGTTTCAGATTCAGAGTTACAAATCAAAACAAAATGAAGGCAAACAAGAATGACAATGACAGCTTGAAAAACTAGAACAAACTTACTACAAGGAACTTACCTTGAACATTCAAATACACTTATGAACTACGTATTTACGACTATGAAACTGGCAATTGAATCAATTGAACACTTTTATGAACACAAAGAGAGAGAGTTGAGTTTAGATGTTGAGGAATCCTACTGATGTTGGTGATGGAGTAAAAGTGAGACCGAATCTGAAAAATTCAAGTTGAAACATGAACATGCCGATTTTTTTTGCTCATCTCACTCAGACTCAACTCCCTTTGCCTTCCTTTCCTTTCTTCCTTTCTTTCTTTCTGGAAGTGTCAAGTACGCATGCGTCAAAATTCTTTCTTTTGTTTAGTCAAATTCAAAATGCGTCTTTTCCCTTATCCCCACGAAATATTAATTCATTTACTCTATATTCATTAATGTAACACTTATTTGACGTTAAAAATTAATTAATGTGAAGCGATTAACGTTAATTAACACACGCCTTGAAATAATTTCCACACGCCTTGGTCCGTCAACCTTGGCGTTTCTGCAAAGATCCTGTTTTCGTTGTATTGATGCAATAACTTTTAAGATTTTAATAACTACGTAATAAATGTGTGATGTAAAAGACGAAACGAAACAAAAATTTTAATTTACACTGGCTACTGGCTTGGGTTATTCAGTATTCAAGTTTTAAAGCATGGAACTGTGAACATAAAATTAAAATAAATCAAAATGACTTAAAGTTTAATAATTAAATTACTAATCGTTTCATCCTATTTCCCATTCCCCGCCTGTTTCCAAATTGTCCATGTTGAACTGGAGAATTCCTTTGATGACCTTGACCAAAGTCATTCCTAGACCCTAGACGGTGGAAGTGGAAGTTGGTTTTGTATTGTAAATCAATTTGGTTGATCCCAATTCCTAACGGTTGAACTTGACGGAGGTTGCGTTTGCGTAGTTGGAAAATTCAGCTGGCGTTCACGTTCCTATCCTGTTCCATTTCTTTCTAAGAAGCAAATTAGCCTGGACACGATGGCAATGCCCTGTCCATTCCCACCATCGCTGTGATGTCCAAAGAGTAAAGACCTGCTTTTCTCAGTAGCTGGAGATATGAATGACCTCTGTCCAGGTAGATTTGGATGTTCATCTCGCCAACACATGTTACTGTTGCTGGGTTATCATCCAATCCAACATATCGGGTGATGTTCTCGCATTGCCTGCCTTGATCTGGAACTGAAATATGTATTGGCAGGGCGAAGGCTTACCCCAGCTGATTGACAAGTTGGCCATTCCGTGTTGCTGCTCTGCTATGGTGTGTTACAATGAATCCACTTCCTACGTTCCCAGTATTGTTGACCAGGACAGTATTTCCAGAAACGCTATTCAGTCTGGAAGGTGAGCTCGAAATCGTCAGAAACAAAAAAAAGGCAATTTTGATGCATCATGAAATCTTAAATTTATTTCAAATAACCAATTTTTAATTTGACGTTGATGCAGACTGACATTCAGAACAATCGGGTGGTGGCATGCAAGCGGAAATATCTGCAAATGATCTCAGATTTGCTGGACACATGTGCACCGTGTGATGAAAACCACCGTGCTTTGTATTCTCCACACATTCCAGGTAGTAATTCAACTTTCCTTGGATAAGGATAATTCCAGCCTCTTGGCACGGCGCTACGGTAATCTCCATGGGACCTCCTGCGTACGCATGCGTCTCC
The DNA here is from genome assembly GCA_034694825.1 of Anurida granaria. Taxonomy (NCBI): domain Eukaryota; kingdom Metazoa; phylum Arthropoda; class Collembola; order Poduromorpha; family Neanuridae; genus Anurida; species Anurida granaria. The sequence continues at coordinate 11,983 of JAQIWD010000605.1, forward strand.
GCACGCGCAGGCTTGCCTCTCAAAGCTCTTTCCTGACGTCTCAAATTCCTAAAAATATTGGACACACAATCGTTGACAATTCGAATGGCTATATATATTTTTTCGGAAATCGGTATAATAAGAAACTGTGGTGGCCTTACGCTTGGTGAAATGCAGAATTCACCTGGGATTGAAAAGCCTCCTGTGAAAGAAATAATAAAATTCAATACACGAAATAATAATAATTTCGATTCGCTTACGGAGCAAAGGGAAAAACAAAGCAGCGCAGCTATAAGGGGAAGTGACCTCATGTTTTGGTTCTGAAATTGAGAAAACTTCGCACTTAAGATTTCCTTATTTCTGTCAAAATTCTGATAACTCCACTTGGAACTAGTAACTAAAACGTTTTTGATTGGATAGGCTTTATTATCTCGAAGTTAATTATCTCAACATTGAAACTTGGCTAATTTTCTTATTGTTTGATATATACAATAGACTAATAATAAGTGCATTAACTTCGAGGCAAATTGCACCTCAATGGAATGTTCCCGACCAGTTGACGGCATACGTCCATGCCCAAGACTTGAATTCGACTTAAACTACAGTGCTACTTTATGATCATATACGTTGCATCATCGCGTCATGCCGCGAGTTCCTTCGAACACTTTATAGCCAACGAATTGTTCTCATGAACTTTTTAAATGATTTTTCAAGGGCAACGAAGATGGGTGAATCGGAGTCCGTTCTTTTGGGGCTTCTGCAAAATCCAACGTCCGTAGCAGGAAAAAGAGTTCTGCACATGCCACGATCAGGGCACAAATAATTCCTAGCAGAATTTTGACAGCCAATTCAAAGGATGTCGATGAAAAAACTTCAATTCCCATAAATCCAAATAAAAATGCAGCAGCTACAGTAACTACAAATTGGAAGACGCCGATCAGTCCAGAATTTATCTGCTTCACTAGATTGAGAAAAAGAAAAACCATTTTCGATTAGAAATACGGTAGTAATTTAATAGTCAGCAATTTGTAAATTGCCTTATTACTTTGAAATCCAATGGAATCAGCAGGCTTATAACGGTTAGTCAAGTTCACATCACGGGTCATCCTATCGTACTCCTTCTGCGCCAAAGACTTCTTCAGTTGATTTATCCTCTTCTCCAACTCTGGATTCCTAGGAGGAACGACTAGCTGCGGAAGTATAATGTCCGAACCTTGCATCAACTCGTTCAAGTACACCCCATTTTCCTTCTGGGCGGCCGCATATAACTCTTTGATATCTCCGATTGATAGATACGTCTTGTGTGGAATTGACGATGACAGGGAATTAATGAACGCTTGAAGCCGTTCCCCTGGCTTCACTTTAACTTCAGGATCCAAAATAACCGCAAGATGTGAACGATCCTGCTCTTCCTCTCCTCCAGATTTAGAATTCATTTTAAGAATGGCAGGTTGTGGGGCGGGATGGGAATGAAATATTATGGGGATGTTCTCTGGAACGGTTCTTCAGCTTTAAGATACAACTTTCGAACTTCCTCTTCCTTTCCTTTGTACAAGTTGTCGATGTTGATGCACTTATTTGTCATGTCATGTACGAATAAGTCCCATTCGGCGGCACGTTCTTTCCGACCTTTTTCCAAATTCTCCGTGTAGTTTGAATCTGCCGTTTGAAATCTGTCGATAAGTTTACTGGATATAGATTCTGCGACTTGCACTTCCGCTAGGATTTTTGGAAGATGAATATCTGCCAGGGATGCGGTTCTTGGTATTTCCGTGTCTTTCAGTTCAGTCACGCGCTCCAAAATTCGGAACAAATGATCAACTTCGGAATCCTTCCGCCGCTCCTGAAAAAGCACCATTAACGATTGTTTTGACTTATGTTTCGCCAATTACGTTTGATCAAAGTTAAGAGAAATAACCTCAAACTCTTTTACGAACGTCTCGATTTCTTTGCGTAAAATAGGCTTATGGTCGAGAACAGATGAATGGACTTGAGAAATATCTGGAAGCAAAGGGATTTAATTCATTAATCGAAAATTGATGATTACATAACCAGCAATCAATCACAAAAATAATAATAACAAGCCATCAGGACTTCTTCAACCCATGGTAAGTTAATTAACAAGACATTTTTCACTTACCTCTAACAATACCCTCTGCCATTACTCGTTCACAACATCCTCTTACTGATGTAACAAAGGTTAACAGCTGCTTTGCAATAATTCCCGTCTGTCTTCTTCTGTCGTTTCTTTTTCTAAAATCCCATCAATCAAAAAAAAAGTTAAGTGAGATGTGAATTCCTGTAAAAATGAAATCCCGCGTTGAAAGCCTTCTGACACAATTTGAGTTGTCTCAAAATTGTATCCCATTTTCTCATGTGATATTATGAAGAGTTGACCAAGTAGTTTTGGTACAGTCCGAATACAAGAAGTTTTGATAGGTGTGTTCCAGAAAGCAGGGTTTTCCAGTCGTTCTACTTCATACCCAGCCCACTTGTATCTCTACGGGGTTACTCATTTCTTAACTTTTATTAAATATTTAAAATTAAAAATCGATTTTATTAAAAAATGCAATTAAGTTATATAATATTGTGTAATACTGGGTCAGAATAAGTTATGGCAAAATAACTTCAGGGCAGGCCGGTACATCTTATGGGCTAGAAAAAAAGTTTATTTAATCTTTTGATTCATTTTTGCTAATATTTTAATACTCTGGCCATGATCACGTTAAGAAACTGTATTCAAATATTCAGTTATAATCTATTTGGAAATTCAATTATACCATTTTATTTGACGGGCATAGTAACTTTCACTTAATATAATAGAAATAAAACGCTGACTTATTTGGGAATGAAACTGCCTAATTTTCTTTTATTTTGCCAAAACTACCACTTTGAATTATTTGATAATTAAGTGTTGAAACAATCAAATTGTACGCAAATTTCAATTTATATTTCAAGAAATGTAAATAATGTGAATGTGAATCATCCAATGCTTCATTTTTCATTTGTCCCTCGAGTCAGATTACCCAGCCCACTAATGCCCAAACGGAAAATCAGGGTAACCCTGCCTGATGATTTGGTTTAGAGAAAAGAAGACAAAAAAATCATCAACAACATCTCTTTTGTTTCATATTTTACACATTCACTCAATTCGTTCAACATCACATCCCATTTTCAGTGCAAAACTGTTTTGTGCGTGAAGGGGAAGGAAGAAGGGTGTTTTATTTCAGTTGTTTGTGCTAGCTAGTTGCAAAAGGTTGAACTTTATTTCTAAAAGAAGATTCTAAGTATCACACCTATCAAATCAACTCTGGCATCTGAGATCGGACGTGTACGTGACTCGTGCGGGTCAATTTCGTCAGTTTAATATCGACGGTGAGTGTTGCTTCCAGTTCCCTGTTTTTAGATTGTAGCCAAATATGTACCCTGGGTAAGGACATTGTGTCATTCGCAAGTTGCGTTGCTTAGGTTAGGTTTTTTTTTAGATTTGATACGTGAATTATTAACTTGATTGATTCTATTCGTCCATGGTTAATATTACAGCTGACATGCTGCCAACCTGTGTACTGTGACTCGTTTGTTTGACTCGCGGAGTCGCCTGACGAGTTCTATTTGCCCTTCTATTAGTTTTATTTACCCTTCAAATTTATGTTCATTTTATTGTTTGTTTTTACCAGGAAATACGAGTTACATTTTGCATGAAAAGCCGAGAGTCCATCATTAGGATGGCAAACATGAAGCATAGTAAGATGCCAGAAATGATCAGCGTTGCTGAATTTCTGGAGGAAACCCGGGACGATTTCAATTCTCCGACCACGTCCACTTTTGTCGGAAGGATTCCGCACTGTAGAAATCTTGCCACCCACATTGAAGAGGTGAGTTCCGTTGTCGTACGCTTCATATCCGTCTATCGATTGCTATATTCTCTTGAACAAAATTAAAGTAGTCAACGAAGCATTTGAGCGATTTTTCTGCGAATAGAGTCCTTCCCTAATGGAAGCCATTGACCTCTTGCAGACATTGGAATCCGACCGAGAAGGACTGTCGAAAATGAAGAAATCTCTCAAAGCCATTCATCAGAGTGGGAGCAGTTATGTCGAAGGTGAGATTGCACTGTCACGAGCACTTGAAAAATTGGGAAGCGGAGCTCTGAGTCAAGAACCAGAACTTGGAGCAGCCTTTCTCAAATTTGCTGTCGTTACGAAAGAACAATCTAATCTACTCAAGACACTGGTAAGATTCCAGAGCAGTTCCTTTTCTTCTGCTATTTTTCATTTGATCAGCGCATTAATACCCACCGCCTTTTTTTCCGTACAGATGCAAAATCTACAGAATCTTATCCTTTTCCCTCTGGACTCTTTCCTAAAAGGAGACATTCGTAACGTCAAAGGGGAATTGAAACGGCCATTCGATAAATCTCTCAAAGATTATGAAACCAGACATTCAAAATTGGAAAAGGTAAATCGATTAAAATTCCGCTCTGCCAAATGTCCTTATCGATCTTATCCTAATCTGAATCTTCTCCTACCTCCCATTGTCTTGATTAATGTGATCTCTGCGCAACAGTTTTTGATATGATCTACTCTTCTAACGTTTCCTTTCCTTGCTTGTTCTAGGAAAAGAAGGCCCAGGCAAGAGATGCAGGAATGTTTCGTCGTGAGGTTACCCCAGCCGAAATTGCTGATGAGACAGAAAGGGAGCGACGTCTTCTTCAACTTCATCTTTGTGACTATATGCTAAAAGTCAATGAAATCAAGACCAAGAAGGGTGTAGAGCTCGTAAAGCATTTAGTCGAATACTATCACGCCCTCAACACGTAAGTGATCTCCATTCTTTACACACATCTACACTCGTAATGGACTGATACCCTAGAGGCGTTGGAAGTCTGCCACGTTATTTAAGTTAATCCGATTCAATTAACCCTTTAGTTTCTTCCAAGACGGCTTGAAAACTATGGAACACTTTGGATCGTACGTCACAATACTCTCAAATAATTTAGTCAAGATTCGGCAGAAACAGGATGATGAGAAGAAGAAATTGACAGAGATGAGATCTCTTCTCAGAACCGTGGTTCTTGAGAAGGAGGTACCTAATCTTACCACCTATGTCCCCGTATCCGGCTCGCTTTTGAATGTACAAGTTCATTTTTAGTTATTTTTTCATTTCCATCAATTATTATTGCTTCCCATTCTTGTGCTTTCCTTGATAAACTTTGTAATTTATATTGGAAGGAGACGATGAATTAATTTTGGGCTTTAAACTATGTTAGCTTTCAACCACCACACTGAGCTCAGGACCTGGATACGCAATTCATCAGATGAAAGGGGTAAAGAGTTTTGGGGTCACCAAGATTGGCTACTTGAATAAGAAATCGGAAGGGAAAATGCGACGAGTTTGGCAAAAGCGGAAGTGTGCTGTTCAGGATGGGTAAGTTTTCCTTATAAATCCTTATAATTTATTTATCAAATAACGGGCGTGTCAATTTAATGTGTCGTGCGCAGAGTTCTGGAAATATTTCATGGGGATGAAACAAAACAACCAACGCGTGTTAATCTGCTTACATGTCAACTCAAAGTGGTTTCGGAGGACAAGAAGTTTTTTGATTTGGTTTCCTATAATCGAACATACCATTTACAAAGTGATGATGAGGCTGATGAATGGATCTCGGTTCTTCTCAACAGCAAAGTAAGCACCTTTCCCTTTTCCTGCCAAATTTTTCTGGCACACCTTACCCTCTTTCGGTTGAACTAAGCCTATTGTTTTTAATATTTTTCTAGGAGGCTTCCATGGCTAAAGCTTTTGATCAAAAGGTGGATAATGATGGATTGGTTGAGCTCACACAAGCAATTCTAGGTCACGTCCATCGTCTTCCCGGAAATGACCGATGTGCAGATTGTGATTCGGAAAAAGGTTCATTTTACTGAACTGGCAAATACTTTCGTTTTAGAAGAAAGTTCAGCTTGTCCTAATTCATTTAATTTACTTTGTTTTGCAGAAGTGACTTGGCTCTCTGTGAATCTTGGGGTGATTGTGTGTATCGAATGCTCTGGCGTTCACCGAACTCTTGGCGTGGGAATCTCAAGAATCCAGTCAATTTCATTAGATCGATTACCACCGTCTTTACTAATACTTTCGTCTTCGTTAGGCAATGCTACCATGAACGATATTTTAGAGGAGAATCTTAGGCCTGGACATAAACCACGACCCACTTCCACTATGTAAGAAAATCGTTGAATTTATCTACCCTTGCGTAAAGTCAGAACTGCGTTCAAAGTTTCGACGTTGAGTGTCATGCGTTCTTGTCGAAATTACAGGGAGGAGAGAACCGAATTTATAAGGTCGAAATACGTGGACAAGAAATACGTGGCTGGACCAGCAGACCAGGAATCTTTATCAAGACGTGTCGAGTTGGCAATTGAGTCAGAGGATTTACAACTTCTAGTCAGGACATGGGCACAGGGTGCATCTTTAGGTCAACCCTTACCGAAAAATGTAACTAAAAAACCCATGCTTGACTTTAAGATAAGACATGGGATTGTGATTCTAAATTATTTCCTGCATTCAGGAAATGGGAGAAACACCGTTGCACATGGCCATTAAATGTGGAGATTTGCGGATAGTTGATTTCTTGGTCCAAAATTCTGGCGCTACCGACAAGAAGACAAAGGGCGGGAGTACTCCTCTTCATTACTGCGCCTTGTACGGGAGGACGGAACCTGCAAAACTACTTTTACGGGCTGGAGTTGACCTCCAAACTCTCGACGGTGAGAAACAAACTGCCCTCGATGTATCAAAACAAAGGCGAAACAAAGCCATCGAAGACCTGGTGAGTTCATTAGTAATCGATTTCTGATATCCTTAAAGAATACCTGGCCATGACCTTCATAATTTCAATTTTTCAGTTACTACACGCAATGGAGGGGAAAAAGACGTTGTTCGAAACTGTTGATTTTGATTGGAATCTCGGAG
>JAQIWD010000606.1:0-18908 GCA_034694825.1 Anurida granaria
CTAGCTTATGAAGGCAGTGAGTCTGATCTAGCTTATGAAGGCAGTGAGTCTGATCTAGCTTATGAAGGCAGTGAGTCGGATCTAGCTTATGAAGGTAGTCAGTCTGATCTCTCTTATCATGATAGCGAGTCTGATCTGGCTTATGAAGGTCTTATCTCCCTTCAGTGTCCCCTATTGACCGGTTTAAATGCTTCAAAAACCAGGACAATGGAATTTTCTGGAAAATGCCGTTCTTTACTGGACAATAGCTTTTTAGCCTCAGAATCCAACAAAGCAATGAATTTTTTAGTTTATTGGATCCCGTTAATTAGTTTAACAAGAGTAGATGGTATGATTTAGGTTAGTATTGGTCGAAATTAAGCACCAACTGACTCATTAGCCGGCGTTGATGGACGGGTTGACAGGAGCTTCCTTGGTCTCTGTTTCCGATTCTCATCTCGACGCAAGGCACGGAAACAGAAGGACAATTTTGCAAACTTTTTTTGCGTCAACCGGTTTCGGTGGTCAGTTTGAAGGAATCCGAATGTGGAAAACACACGTTCCACTGACGCCGTACTAGCCCCACACCGGTACATAGGCAGCAAGAAGTTAAGGAATTTTGAGGGAATTTTTGCGCTGCCGCGATGACTTGTCCACCATTGGATACCTTCATGACCACTTCATTTAAGCAACTTTTCGGGTGAATTGTCAAATTTTTTGGAAGAAACTCGTGTGCTAATGGAACCCAATTTGGACAATGAGGCTAATAAAAAAAAACCTATTGTCCAGTGTCCAGCAAGGGCTATTTGCCGGGACGGTATTTTCCGGAACTTTCCACTGGTCTTTCCAGTGGAATTTACCATGCCCGAACACTGCCTCCCTTATGATAATAATCCGTTTGATTTTAATTCATCTTCCCTCGATTCGTGGTTGACTATACAGTTTCTACTGATTTTTTTTGGAAGCGTCAGTAAATATGGGAACGTGAAGCATTTAGTTTCTTAACTTTTGGTTGAATGACCTTTTGACTCTATGAGATTCAGTTTGGGGTTTCTTTTCTTAATTTCCTTGAGTTCTGTGTGGGTGTAATTGGATGAGATGGTATTCATTTCCAGTTAATTTTGTTAATTAATACTAACATGGCTTCTAATTTACTCCTTTCCTTTTATGACGAATGAGCCATCTCCCCTCCTTTCTCCCCTTTCTCCGGCCAAGTGACGAGGAATGAATAGAAATCGGGAAGAGGACGGAAGTGAAAGTATCACACAATGGACAAGGCTGGAGAAAGTTAACTTGACTATGAACCACAACCACCACCATCCGAATCCAAATGTGACGCTAGCATAAAAGATGCCAAACATTTCAAATGAGTTCGAAATGGTAGAGGAACTGGGAGACGCATTTTCGACACTGCTGAAAGCAAAGTAGAGGGAGGCAGAAGCCATTTAGCTTTTCATAATTTCCCTCTCTGCTCTCTCACGCGACCCGAGGAGACACCTGAACCTGACTGCTCCTTTAAATCAATGAATCTCTATATGCTTCCCTCATTAGCTACTTTCAAAGGATCCATGGACAAAATCCTACCAAAGAGGGTTTTACCCGGGTGACAGGCAGGGATTTTGCGGGGCAGTGACACGGGGAGGGAATGGTGGCATTTCCAGTTGGGTTTCCAGCAGGAGCTCGAATGCAATTTCCAGGAAAACTCGACGAGTAAATAATGGATTTCCTGAACTTGCATCGGGATTAGGTCTCCTAGAATTCTAGAAAAAGAGGGAGGAGGAAATAGAGTTTTACATGGGAAATATTTTAGGAGAGTGACAGATTGCTCCTGTCAGGGAAATTTCCCAGTCGGCTATTTGTGGGCCGGGCAGAAGTTGACCATCCGATTAATCAGATTTCAGTAGAGAAATCCATTAAAATGAAATCCAGACTTTGTTGGAGTTGGAGCTGGAGGAAAGGAAGGCAGGGCAGAGTGGGCTGTTTTCTGTTTTGGAAAATACAAAATGGAGTCCATTACAGATTCTTAATTCTTGTGTGCTAGGTTGTGTATTTGTAGGAGCCAAAAGGGGCTCCATATTCAATTCTGCCGCCATAAATTGAATCCATTTACAACCAAAGTGGTGGTTCTAGAACACTTTGAGCCTTTTACACATAGGAATAGTTGGTAGTATTGGTATTTAAAGGACGTTTCTGCTTTGGCTCATCCTGTTTAAAACCCATTAGATTTTGTCTATTCAAATCCAGATCCCCTCGCCCTCCTGTTCCTAGAATATAAACCGTGGGGTTGATGATCCGGCAATGCTCATCCTCTCTTCTATTTAGTTTCTAAAATGTTTACAGATTGAGTCTTCTTCTTAGAAATGCAGGCGGGTAACCGAGCATTAAGGCCCGCGAGTTGTCGGATACATTCCCCAATGCCTTGCTGCAATTCCTTTTCTCCTCCAAAGTGAAAATGAAATCCAAAGAGACAGGCTGAGGGTTTGTAAAAGTCGAGTGCTCCCATCCGCTTAAGATCTTCAACATACCAGGACATTAAATGGACTAACACACTCAGCCTCCGCTAAAACGCTTTCTTATTCTTCCAGAAATTCCATTTCTGGAAAAATATTCTGGAAGAAATTCCATTGGGTTTGGGTTTCCTTTGAACTTCTCCGGGAGACAAGAAAGCCGAAGAAACTGTTTATGTTAATTTCGTTTTGTTCCAAATAGATTTTTGTTCAAGAAAATCAAAAGCAATTCATCACGCACACTTTCCTCTGCCAGAAAAGAAAGGAAAAAGTCCAAGAGCGTGTTGGAAAGTGTACACTTTGTCGAACTTTAAAAGTGTGGTGCTGGTGTATTGCATTAAGGAGGAGAACGCTTCAACTAACTCCTTTTTTCAAGTGTCCCAGATATATTTTAAGACAAAGTGAGTTGGGAACATGTCTTCCACTACATCGTCTCTAATGGTAATGAGAATGACAATCGAGGAATGGGTTTCGAGTCTCAGCACATGGTACTTGGTGGAACTCCCAGGCCAACATCCTAGAACATTGTAAGATGGGGAAAGGAAGAAAAGATCTTTTTGACTCGATGGTTATGGGATTCCTTCTTTCTTTATGGAACTCCAACAAGAATCAGGGGGGAAAGGAAGCCCACATAACATTTGAGAAATGGAAACTTAGACTTCCCAATAGGTTTTTTTTATCAGTTTACACAATTTCTAGAGTATAAATCTGATGACAGGCAGTCAAAAAGGATTCGGGGAATTGAAAAGTTTTGGTTCAGAGTAAATGCCCATTCGGGGTCTCGCTCTGATTCCTTTAGTTTACCCAGGAAATGTAGTAGTACCTGCTTTAGTTCCAGCAGCTCCTGGAATTCTTCCAATGCCCGCCGCCGCTTACTTCCCAAACATACTTGCACATTCTCTGTTCCAGGAATTCATTTCATTTCAGTTCCTCCATTAGTCCGGGACGAATAATTTCAAGGGAATACTTAGCGCCTCCGCATACTCTGCAAATGATCCAAAGCCTCCTCCGCTAGCTTCGGTTAAGAGAGATGCCAAGTCCATATAGAAACCATCAATTCCGAGCTCAGAGGCAACAATGGCAGCCAACAAATCCAACCAGATCCACTGCCGGGAGTACATTCCGGCGGTAAAACTTGAAATAGTGGAATCTGAATCTGATATCCAGGGGAATGGAGGCAGTGGGAAGGTAGCTGTGTGCGTCCATTTGAAATATGTCATCCGCTTTTCTCCCTCCATTTCCTGTGTGGGGAAAGAGTGAAAGTGAATCAACATATGAATGCTGCTGCTGGTGGCTTATATCCCACGAGGGTGTCCCCAAATTTGTCCAAAAATCAATACTGTTTGTATTCATTTCAACTTTCACCGAGGGCTTCCAGCAAGGCTTCGTACTCGCAAGAGGACTTAAGTGGACCAAGTCCTGAGAGCGTCTCTTCCTCAAGGACGCCGCCAGTCCAATCACCTCCTGCCACACTCCTCCAATTAAATTCCCGGGTATGACATAAGGGATAATGAAGAGATTCCCAGGGATTAGATGAAAATTCAGGCGAACCCAGAGTATGGACTGACAGTGACAATTAGAAGGGGATGCTGTGTCATCACTGTGTCAGGGGCTAAGTGTAAGATAATATACACATAGCAAGATGGCGGGTGAAGTAGGAGGAGGGGATGAATGTCAGAAGATGACGGGAGAGACCCGGATCCGCTCAGGAAAAACAGGATCAATTAATTCTTTTCTACTTATGCTGGATAGTGAAGTTAGTCCATTGTCTTCAGTTGGTAATCCACTTCCCATCTGCTCCTCTTTTTTCCTTCAGCTTGACTCGTCATCATCATTTTTAGCTTGAGACCCTTCGAGATTTACCCCCAAAGTGTGCGTAGAACGTAAGAAATTCCTGCTGGACTAATTTATTGTTATAGTTTTAGTATAAGAATTTGTTAGGAGGGTACTGGGCATGGGATTTTGTGGTTCCGCAGAAACTTGGTTCTAACTTGGTCCCAGACTTTCTAGTTTTGGTTCTGTGACAAATGAAAGTGAAATTAGAGCAGGCGTCCCTCGCTCTGCTTTTGAAAACCTAGTACAAGTAAATCCATCTTCAAATTAAAGTTGTTGAACAAATTCCGCCACTTTCACTCTCTCCTTTCACTCCTTTCTGCCTCCACAAAGACCCTGATTGTAAAAATAGTGTGGGAAAAATTCATTAATTTCATTTCCCAGCAGCAGTAGGACTTGAAACCCTTCCCAACTAACGCCGCCACCATTTTTTTCCTTCAAGGAAACTAGAAAATACCATAAGAAGTTGTTGCTTCACTTTTCTTGAACTCTGAGTTTGTCTCTTAACCCCTTTCCTTTTTTTTATTTGTTAAGATTTTCCTATAAGTTTTTTCTTATTTAAGAAAAGACTTTTGTCGGGTGAAAAAGTTGGGACTATGCAATTCTAGAAGGGAATAGTAGAGAAAGAAAGAAAGGAAAAAGTTGAAAAGTGTGTAAGCAATTAAGACTCTGGAAAAGTAAGTTTGGAAAGCGTACGCTTTCCCTCTTTTCTGATTTGCTGACGACGCTTACGGAAGCGTATTTTCATTGGACCTTTTGTTTTTTTTCCCTTAGTTTTCGTTGTCCCAGATGTGCGAAAACTTTTACAAAATTTATAAGGAGCTAAAAACTACCAGGGGGGAATGAGAAAGGTAGGGAAGGTAAAAACGGGAGAGAATCCAAATTCATAGTTTCAAATCGATCCGCTTGTCTCGCTTACTTTTTTTGGAATTAACACTAAATATTCCTGGTTCAATTTTATAAAAAGAGGGATATAAAACAGACTACACGTCCCAACATGACAAGATGTAGAAGGTTGATTTTTGTAGTAATTTGTCATAACTTCCGTTTTTATCCCCCTGCTCCTGGTGAAAGAGCGTAGTGAGTGGGTTTAATTCGTTGAATTTGTAAATCCGGGGGAGATTGTTCCTCCGATTAATTTTGGTTTCTGGGGCTGGGAGAATGGATGTGGGGAATGAAATTAGGAAGGGGGAGGAAGTATGTCATAAAAATTTAGTGGGGAATGGGAGTCTATTGTTGTGAATTGTTTGCTCAGGAAGGAGCTCCAGGTCCTGATGGTGGTGGTTGGTGGGAGCCAGATAGGCTTCAAATTCAGGGTCCATACGCGCGGCGACGTTCGTCGTCATCCTCGTTAACGCTCTTTTCCCAGATTTGCCAAATCAGGCACCATAAAAACCCGGGAGAGGATTCCAGTCTTTGTTGCTAAGAGTCCTAATACTTTCACCAAGTTTCCTCCCTTGAAAAAATTAATTTTCATGTCCTCTATCCATGTGGCTCCCACTCCCTTGTTTCTAGTTAAGGATTGGAAACCAAGGGAACGGGGTTGGAGTCAAGATGCGGCAATAAGTCCTCCCCGCCTTCCTATTAGAATAAAACCATTCTCTAAAACTACAACTTCCTTTCCACCATTCCAAATTACTGCCGCATGCAAATTCAACGGTTCTGCAAAGTTCAAAACTCAAATAAGCGACCTCGGCTTCCCTACAATTCCTGTCTACGCGGATGATTTTTCTAGAGAGTCTGACATGGGGCAAAGTGCCAGAGGTGTTCCCCTTGTGGGCCATGCGTATTGACTTTGGTCATCCGCCGGAGTCTGATCTTCAAAGACACTTCCCCCCGCCCCGGGAGTTACTTTCTCCTCCATCTACAGGGCGAAAGCCTCCATTTTCAACCCCGCCGTTTCCCCGTGCCGTATAAAAAGAATCAAATTCTGGGAGCGGAAATTACGAATCTGATGATAAGCGGAAGCTTGTTCGACAGGAAGTTCCCAATCTGGGCCAGAGGTCCGCACGCCCGGTTTCTCTCTTTATTGATCAAACTTTCTTTCTTGGAACAAGAGGGGGAGGGAGACGCCAAAATACCTTGCGTCATCATTATCACTTGGGCTGATTGAATTCTGCTAACAAGGTTAATTTAGGAATCATCCCAGTTTTCTTCTTAATGAAGAAATGTTATTAAAAAACGGCGATTTCCTTAGATAAAAGCTTCTAAAATGACATCGGAAAAACTCAATTAAATAGAAATTGGAGAGCCAAGTCCTGGATATGCTATCGCATATTTTTTTTTTAATTTAACCGCCATCACGGCTATACTGCAGGTTCAGGTGTCTGTTTTCAAGCTCCCAGTTTGACGATGACGAGGACATGGAAAAGTTATGAGTAAGACTTATGAAATCATCTTTCCTGGATTTAGACGGAGCGGATGATCATCCACCAGAGAGACTTTCCCTTCTTCCATCCCTCCCTAACATTATTTTGAGTAGGAAAATTAAAATGAGAAATGGAACTGATTTCCCCCCTTTCTCCCTTTCTCATTATCCCTCAAGTGAAAAGTAATGGAGGCAACTTTTCTTGTTTTCAAACTACCCTACCATTACAGTTCTCTTTGTCTCCTCTTTTACTTCGAAATCCACATACTGCAAATATTGGAAGTTGTTTTAAAATTAAAACTTTCCATTGTCTTTTTGTAATTGTAGTAGAACCATTAGGCATTATGTGGCCATAATATGTAGGAAATTATACATCCAATCCTGGCTAATTTCTCAAGTAGGAATCAAGTCTTGCACACCGCTGAATTTTTTCTTGAACGAGAACACACATGTTACAGAGGGTGGGCCAAACTCTGTTTCCAAAACTGAAATTTTTAGGAACTTGACGACACAAGTTGTCTGGTGAGGCGTTGGATCTGGATGGATTCTTGAAATGTTGGAAATTAGAGTCATAGGCTGAGAGTTAGTGGCTGAGTGGCCTAATGCCTAATTTCACCCGAGTCAGATTTTGGCAAGTCTTGGCCCTTTTGGCTTCTTTTGCCTGGAGAATGGAGACAAAAATAGTGGGTAGGAAGAATAACAGGGACTCTGTGAACCCTGGATTCTGGTTGTTAGTGCGGGTTTTAATGTCCTCCCTCCTCCTTCCCAATGCTGATAATGATGATGAGGATGAAGGATACTTTGAATGCTTTCAATGGAGTCGCCTTGGTGATCCCGACAGAAAGTCCCAGAGTCGAGGAGAAAGGAGAGTCTAGTGGGACGCTTTTCCTTTTGTCTTAGTGCAGGGAAGCGTAATTGCAAACCTCGCGAATCATTACAATGGAAAATTATGAAGAAGGGAAAGTCCGCTTTCTCCTTTCCACCTCTTTCAAAGGTACCACTCTTCAGTCCCACCAACTTCCCTTCCCTCCCTTTAGATACTTCTCTTCTAAAAACAAAAGAAGGATGGACGGAAGGAAGAAAACAAAATCAGGAGGATGAATCCCAAGTTCATTGCCCTTCTCCACCACTTTCACCTCACCTTCATGCTGGTAGTGGCCCTGACATGACGGCCGTGGGACACGGATTTCAGAAGGACCTGCATCCAAACCTTTGAAAGTCCCTTTTTATAATTTCCATTCATAGGGATAGACATGACGGAGGGGACATCGCCGTGGCGGCTTCTCTGTCTCTTTGAGCATCAAAATTGTAAAAAATGTGCTTGACTTAAACTTTAGAAAGTGAGCTATTATTCATTTATGCCCCCTCCGCCCGTGTCTCCCCAATCGGAAAAGTTCATAGGAGTTATCTGCTTGGAGCTTTTGGTAGCTTTCTCTTCTGTTATCCTTAAAAATTCAGGAGAAGGGAAAGGACGGGAGCTTTGACCTTCTCCAGGCCTCATTCCCCGTCACTATCAATAAATGTATTTGCATCCAGTGAAGTTGGACTGAATTTCATTTGGCACTGCAGGGAGTCCTCGAGAGCCTCATTTCTTTTAGACTCGGACTGAATTTCAGAGTTCTAAAACTGGTCGGCGAATGCTTGAGCCAGTACTACCCCCAGTTTCTGCTGGAGGAGACACGTTCCTTCCCTCTGCCGCTGTTCGTTACTTCATGGTTCAGACGGGGGTGGTCGAATGGAACTGAAGTAGAAAGAAAAGGATTTGGATCAAGTGCTTCTTTCCCACTACGCAGCACTCCCGTCTGACTCATTTTAATTGTTTTATCTCTTACATGGAAAACAATGAAGTGGAAGTTTGGATGGGAGGGAAAGTAAATTTCATTTTTACATTTCCAGGGTAGGAAGGGGGGAGGGGGGTTAGGACACGCGGTTTTGTCTAATTATGAGTCTTTCCCGTTTGAAAAGGAAGGGACACGAGGGACGTCATACCTTTTCCTGTAAATTAGGTTTTGCAAAGGGCAGTTCATATGGGGGAACAATTTTAGCATAAGGGAGTAAGGGCCCCTGTGTCTATCAAGAAGGAATTGCATAATTCGGAGTAAAGAATAGAGCGGGTATTAGGGTCCGCTTGATTAATCTTATTGAGCCTACCAACCCACCCGAAGTCCTTAGTTGGTGGGATTATAAGCACTTGGGCTATTAATTAAAACTCTGGGTGGAGTAAGTAGGGGGCACATTAGCCTCATCCTTTGAAAAAGGAGAAAGGAGAGTTGGAAGGAATCAGGCAGGAAAGACTTTCTCCTTCATTTCACGAGGACAAGACATGGAGTGGGAGTGCCTTCATTCGTTATTAATTCATACGAGCCAAGTCCTTAACTCATAAGGGGATTGGGAATGTGATCTAACTGGAGAAAGTACCCCCACATATGCAAGAGTCCATTAGGATGAGGCAGTACATTGATATTCCCCAAACTGGCAATATTTTCCAACTTTCACTCCAGTGCACTTGAATCCCGACATATGGAGGAGGATGAGGGAAAGTACTCATGCGGGAATCTCATGTGAAAATTAAAAAATGGAAATGGAAAGTTTGCAAGCAGGAGAGGTAGTAGGCAAGACGTGGAGTTTACTTGGTACCCATGATTTGAGAGTCATCCATTTCTTCTAGTGGTGAGCCTTGCGGAATTAAAAATCTAATTACAATTGATTGTAAATTACCCACATGGTTCCTTTCCTTCTCCTAGTAACGTTAAACCTCCTCATCATCTACATTCTCCTTCTTTCCTTACTCCTCTTGAGCCGAAATAAGTATTAGGAACTTTTCATTTTGGAAAAAGTTGGGTAATAGGATTGGGGAAAAGGCAGAGAAAATGATTAGGAAATCAATAAGAGCCTCCTCCTCATTCAATAGGATTAATTACGAATCTCTGACTTTTTACTTTTTATCTTCTCATTAACTCCCCCTCTCCTTGGCTTCTCCAATTTGGGAGGGATCTCATAGGTTACGACGAGTAGGAAATCAAAATCCCCGCTTGGACTTTTTTTTTTGGGAATAAAATGAAGAGGCTTAAAATTATGCTCGTCATCGGATGAAGTTGCAGCGTAGGGGTTTGAGCCTCTTTTGTCTTTGGGTCCGGACCCTTTTCAAGCAGCAGCTGCCATTAGTTTCAGGTAAGGAGAAAGCAAAGTGAAAGCAGGAAGGAGGGAGGAGGGAGTGGGTTGAGGACGCGACGTTGTTCGTCGAAATTTAGGAAAGTTTTCCATTGACTTTCTCTTCATCCGAGGCTCTGTGGAGGAGGTCTTTTTGAAGCCCTGACAGGGCAGTTGCCTCTGTGGTTATTTTGTGTCTACTTTGGGTTGAATGATGCTCGTGATGAAATGGATTTGATTAATGTGGGGCACATTATTCATTGAGGGAGATTACATTTGAATATGAGTTAAGGCCGTGATGGATGAGGAGCAAGGGAAATGAATTAGTACACGTCCGAGACCTTTCAAACGACCTCGCAGTCATTCAGGAAAGGAGGAAAGTGATGTTTTCCTTTCAATTCTACCCGGATTCCAGTGGATTTCTATAGAAGAGAAGGAAAGTAAGGGCTCTGCTCGCCGTGGCTAAAAATTGAGACGTCCATCCACTGAATTCTGACAATATTTCATATATGACTCATTTCGGAGGATACAAATTGCTTCCATCTCTCCCAATATAAAAGTACCACCACCACGTACCTCTTTTGCTTCCAACACTTGGAAACTTTTCAAGTATCCACTTACAGATGGGTAACTTTATTATAATCAGAGGTCATATAGGCAGGGACAGGAGGGGCACTTTGATCGTAAATATGCGTTTCACTTTTCCAGAGCACGCATCGCCTCCCCCCTCGGAATTACAATGGAACTTTTACAAAAGAAACAAAAAGAAAGGAGATTCATTCGATTACTTGCGTTTCTCCCAATTTTAAATGAGGGTCATTAATGGGAAGTTGGTTCAAGAGGTCAAAAAACGACAGTAGTTGGATTGTGCTGCATTTTGTCCCAGAGGTAATTGAATTCTAAAAAAAAACTGAAATTTTAAAAATGAGGAATGGTTTGATCCCTGAATTCTTGACACGCCCATCCCATATCTCTCTAATCTTTCACTTTCACTTCCTATCTCCTTTCATTCGGGTTTCCCTTGACGGTGGTGGGGAAGGACGGGGGCCTTAATCCAAAATTGGGTATTCAACATCACCACTTTCTCCTTCCCTCCAAAGCTGTTTTTGGTTTGTCTGTCCCTTGTTCCTGGGAAGGCTAAAAGGTAAAACCTCTTCCGAAAGTGAAGAGAAAGTGGAAGTGGGAAATCAGGGTTTTAAGTTCTTGAGTTTTGGCCGAAGGAGACAAGGTACTCTAGGGAAGGAGTTTGAGGTTGATGCTCCGTTTTTTTTATTTCACTTTTACCCGCAACAACTTTAGCAAGAGGGAAAGCCTAAGCTATAAGTTTTCTTCTTCTACTTTGAAGTCAAAGTGTGATCAAGGGGATGGAAAAATAAAGACGGTGAAAGTGGAAGGAAGGGATTTCAGAATCCTTTTTTGACTGGTCGTCGTCGTCGCGATGCAACAAACTTATTTCTATTTCTGTTGTATACCGGAAAAACATCTCCAAATAATATGTCCAACTCCCCTCCTTATGTTTTCTCTACCCTCCTGCTTACCGCTTACGAATTTTAACTTTCCGTCAAGGATTTCCTAGGAGTGTTGCTAGGAAACATGAGGACGAACATAAGTTCTGCAACGTCCTGCAACGTCCTCTACCATTTGGGCTGAGGAGGAATGAAATTATGAACATGCTCGAGTGGGTACTGGGCCCTCTTGAAAGATTTTGGAGGCTTACGATTTCCTTCACCACTTCTGTGGTCATCACCGCACGTGCCTCGAGTGTCAAAAGTTGCTTTACATTTTTTCCAAATTTGGATGCTCCCCGATACATGGTCACTGAAAAGACGAGGAGCTCAAGTCAAGTGGACGGAAAAAGTGTTTCTAGTCTGTTTGAACTTGAGCTTTTTCCGTCGTCCACTCCTGGAATTCCCAATCATATTTCATGTATGACTAGCAGTAGGATTCCTCCAAATCCTTTCCTTGTCGCCTTAGATGAGTCCGAGACAGGTTGAAATGCCCGGTACTACATTATTTCCACATGGTAAATAAAAAGTCATGACGGTGGTCAAATCCTGGAGGGATTAAACTTGGACCAGGCTGGAAGAGGAGCTCGCGTCCATGTTTGTTTACCTTTCCTTTGTAAAGGAAAAGCCCTTCACTGAATTTACACTGACTGTACATTGTAAGAATGGAGAGGAGGAAGTTAGTTGTTAAAAATGTCGAATCCAAATGATCTCCTTCGTATTTCCCCGCTATCATGAAGGGGGTTGATGTGCACTTGGCTATTTTACGATCTTAATAAAATACGAATCAAAATCCCATCAGAGAAAGAGAAGCGGAAGGGAATTACTTGGTAAAGAAGTCTGCTGGATGGATGCTGGAGGGAATCTACTGGAGTCTAAAATGTTTCCATCCGAAAATAAACAAAAGGAGAAAAGAAAAGGAACTGAAGTCTATAAATCTTCTTTAGTTACCCTCCGCTTTTAGTTTTCTTTGGTTTCTCTAACTTGGTCTTTGGACTCTAACTGAGTTAAACTTTCATTATTGATTCACCAGGAGGAGGATTTCTTATGAAATGGGATCAACTTTGGGTTGATCTTTCCAACAGCCTATTATTGGAAATGACAAGTATTTAGAAGGAATTAAATTTCA
Source organism: Anurida granaria (assembly GCA_034694825.1). Lineage (NCBI taxonomy): Eukaryota > Metazoa > Arthropoda > Collembola > Poduromorpha > Neanuridae > Anurida > Anurida granaria. The sequence continues at coordinate 12,472 of JAQIWD010000606.1, forward strand.
CATAAATCCTTCACTCCCTTGCCGTGTACCTTCTTTCTGCTGCATAATTTAAAGTAGCATTTGAACTAAAACTCGTTTTTATTCCTCTGGGTCCTTGTCAGGAGTAAGATACACGGTTGCTAAATGTCGTAATTCTGCGAGGAGTTTTAGGTGGTGCCCCTTGTGACATGACACTTTTTGAGAATATCCAACTAGAGAGATATGATCCCATTGACCTCTCTCGAGAGAGTGTCTTGCTTTCCTTACTTGTAATTGCAATTAAACTTGGGTGTTGGGTGAGTGATGGAATTGGGAATGTTGTGGTGCAATTGGGAATTTCCCTTTAAAACAACTTAACAGCACAATTTAGCACTTTGGCTCCCCAATGCCTCCTTTTTAGCGAAATAAAGATGTCAGGCACTAAAGACTTTTAAAGTAGTATTTATGCCTAAGCAAAAGAAAAAGAAAAAACACCTTCTCATAATGTACACTCTAATACTGTGAGCCTTAAGGAGTTTCGTGCTCAAGAAAAATAATTAACACCATAAATCTCTGGCTTATCTGCACAAAAGAAAGGGAAATCACGAGGAAGTTTATGAGATGACAACACGACGACGACTACGGCGAGGCGACTGGTCTTCGTTTCGCCGCAGTTTCACTAAAATTGCAAACTAACTTTTGCATTAATAACATTTGGGCTCAATTGGGTCGTTTAGGTAAATTAGAACTTTAAGGCTAGGAAGGCTGTCAGGATTCCAGGGAAAAGCTATAGCTTTTCCTTTCTAAAGAAATTCCTTATTAAATCCATAATACATTTCTGGATTATTCCCAAACAGCTTTTTTTTCTAAAATGCGTCTTTACATCCGTTCCGTTCTTTATGAGTAGAATGTTAGAAAGAATGTGGGTCTTTGTACTTGTTGAATTGCATTAGGAATTGACGTTTTTTATCTTGTGGTCATTACAATGTCGTTGTGTGAAATGTCGCAGGGAAGGGTGTTGAATGCGTGAATGAATGAGTCTCGTCGCCTTTGCTTTAATGACAAAGGGATTTTAAGTGGGAGAAAGCGGAATCTTATCAGACCAGAGGCTGGGATAAGGGATGAGGCTTAATAATTCTAATGGAAAATCTTAATGGAATCCACTAATCTCTTTTGTAAGTGGAGGAGATGAGAATGGGGAAAATACTAATCATAAAAATATCTCATGGGTTATGGCATGCCTCCCTCGACCCCAATTCGATCAGATCAGGAACCACTAATCCCCACCACCACCACCACCCGAACCCACCGGTGGTAAAGCTTATGAGAAATTCCCGAAAGGAACGTTAGCGTTAAACAAAGGAGATTAAGATGGAGGAAAAGAAAAGAAAGAAAGCCGAGAGCCAAAGATCTTTATTATTTTCCTCGTGTCCTGTCATTTGGGAATTGAAACAAGAAAACAACTTATGAGATCTCACAGTTTCATTCAATTGAACATAGCCGGATCGCATCCATAAATCCTCTTTCTCCTTCTCCTCTTCCTTCATTTGCTCCAAAACTTACTTCAATTGATCCACGAAAAACATTACCCGGGTTTTAATTTCAAAAACTAATTTGGCGCTAAAATTTTACTCCAGTTCGCATGAGAAACGACCGACGGTGCCGCCGCGGTCTTTTCCACCGAGGGAGACATGCCCAGTTGAAATCCGAAACGGTCAATTACATTACATCCGTTACATTTGGTTTTATGAGCCTCTTTGACGGGTTGATAAGAAAAGGAACATACATTTCACTAACTCAAAGGGGAGGGGGATGGCGACAATGTCACGACGACGCTGTCATCCCCGCCATATAATCTCAGCCGATGACCCCATGAGCTGTAAATGGGTGTGTGGGAAATATAAATCCACCCGCCACATTTCTCGGAAAATGAAACTGATGGTGAAACTACCAGCTAGGAGGAAAGCGATGCGTGGTTTTCATTGAATTATAGATTAATAGATTAGGTGGGAATAGTTGGAGAAGATTCCTTGGCCTCCTAATCCCCTGATCATCTAAATCTCTCTGATAGTGGACTGCCGCGATGTCGAATCTTCGTCTTCATCCCTAGGATTGGACCAAGGGCTCAGGAGGACAATGTAATTCATTAGGAAGGAAAGTACCTACAAGGCTACAGCCGGGAGAGCGGAGGATCTTCTGGGAAATTCAAGTGGGATGATGACGGGCGGAATGGGCAAAGTCCATTGATCTCACTGACCGGGCCGTGGGTTTCTTGATACGTTTCGGCGATAAGGAACTGAGAAATTATTTAAGTCCGAACACAACTCCACGGTCTCAGTAGGTCTGAAACTTTCACCGCATGGGGTAAAGTACGCAACCCTTTGGACAGGAGAGAACATGAGTCCTTTTTTTAATACACTTCTAAAGTCAGTTCCCCATTGATTCTTTACGAAAAGGCCAAGACTAATGAGGAGATCTGAAGACAACGCAACAAATCCCGTCCTCCTCGGATGATACGGAGTTGCCGTATAACTCACTTCCACCTCTGGAATTTTCATGAGACAAGAAGCGGGGACCAACAGACAGCAGGGCACTGGAATTCTTTGATCCAATCTGAAAGGAGATCCTAGAGGAGATGAAGATTTCAGTCCAGGAAACTAAATTTAACGTTTTGGAGACATTGGAGGACAGGCCCAACATTTTTCTAGTCCCATTTTGAAGGAGTTTTATTTACAATTTCCTTAAAGCTTGTTCTGGTTGATCTGTTGAATTAAGGCTCGTTGACATAAAATTTCCCCTTTGACCCAAGGTTTCCCGGCGGCTAAACAAGCTGGAATGACCTTAATTGGCAAAGTGGATCGAGAGGTTATCGAGCGTCCACCAAACTTAGAAGGGTTGTTTTGTCTAAATTGTGTAATAGTTCCTCATTACCTTTGAAGGTAATCCTTCTACGAGAAGGAAAAGTTAAAAGTTGCGGACTTTCCAAACATGTAATTACGACCCTGTTTTCTTCCTAATAGGAGTCCAGTAGTGGAATTGGTTAAGGTTAAATTGGATTTGTGGTGGTGAATGGTGATTCGGTAGTAAGACTCTAGTGCATGCTCAAGGATCGTTCATAATGCATCAACACGGACCTTGTTTGGTTTAAAACCCTTTTCAGCCTTATTCCAGCTCCTTGGTGGGTTAACTTGGCTGGTTTAAAGAGCCATCAAGGTTCGTCTCGTCGTCATTGAGCGAGCAAAGTGGCTTAAGCGATCCTAATAAAAAGTTACTTTTCTATGCCTGCTGCAGCCGTGGAGGGAGACACGCCCTTCCCACCACTAAGATGCATTTGACTCTGTACGAAACCAAATGAAAATAAATGCTTCATTTGGTCCTAATTATTTCCCCTATGTTCCAATTTAGCCTTGTTTCTTACTTCTCATGCCCATAAATATAAAACTCAGAGTTTATATAGTGGTAGTCGTCGGAGGCTTCATTAGGAGTAGTGCCAGGTGGAAAATTGTCGCGTGGGAGTCTTTCTTTTCATCCAACATTTTTTCACGTTATTTTCAAAAATCAGTAAGTACAGGGAATAAATATTTACAAGGATCCCCTCCCCTTAACGGTTCCATTTGTTTGTATCCCATTAAAATCTCTCAAGTTTCATAACAAATTGCAGAAAAGTTGAGACAGAATTTTCGGACATTTTCTGAACCTAAGCAAACTATTGGTGACCCCAAGAGAAGGGACTTGGAATACTTGAAAATTTCGGTGCGGTTTGTGTTTGGACAGAAAACGACGACGACGACGACGGGAATTGAATGCCATTCATTCAAAATCCAATAAAGGAATATTCTAGAGTATCTAGAGTGAAAAAATGAATTGCCGGGAAGAAACCCGGGTTGGTTGGTGGAATTGCCCGTCGGACGGACCTGTTTTCCTCTTATACATAAATTAGATGCTGCCGTTAGTTTTCTTGGAACATGGGGATTCCTTGTCTCCCTCCCATGTTCTTCCCGGTGGTGGATATTAGAGAAAATGGGCCCGGGTTCGGAAGTGGGACACCAGAACTTCATATCCCACCGAACTGGGCTGAAAATGTAGGAAGAAGAGTTATCCTTTCCTTTCATTCAATGTCCAAGGGAAGAAGAAGGAGACATAATAGGACAGGGAAAGTAAACCTTCTCCACTTTTTCTCTTTCAAAAGTTTGAATTTGTTCTTTCTCTCCTTACCTTTCCATGGGAAAAGAGGCTAGGAAGAGGGGATACCTATTATTTATTCCCTGGTCCTCTATATTCCATTCCACGTCCATAAATAAGTAGACTATGAAAGGGCCGGGAAACGGAAACCAACTTTCTTTTCTTATTCTTATAGTAAATGATTCTGAGGATCGTCCATCTCGATTTAACTTTCACTAAAAGTGTCAAAGAGAGAAAGTAAGAAAAAGCCGCAGGGAGCCAAGGACGACGCATGGAAGGAATTTGGGGGACTCAACTCTGGATAAAGGAAAACTTTCACTTTCCCCTTGAATTAAGAATTTAGCTAAATTTTTCTATATTATTTAGGGTGGGCTCTAAAGCCCATTGACGATGACGATGGCTCCACGCAGGATTCCCATTTTACCAACTTTTTGCCAGGAAAAGTGAAAAAGGAGACTAGGTGAAAGTGGAGGAAAAAAGGAAATACTTGTGCAATCAAAAAAGAAAACTTTACCAGTTTCTCCATTCGCAGGGAAGTTCACTTTGAAGTTTTCAAAAATTCTTTGAGATTACAGTTGTGAAATTGAAAACGAGGGAAAGGATTTTATAGACCCTGTGTTTGTTCCACCACGATGAGGTCAAAATTAAGAATAAATAAAAACAGGTTGTTGTTTTTTATGACCCGAGTTGAACGGGGTTGAAAGTGAAAAGAAGCCATAAAACCAACACATAATAATCCTTTTCCCCTCTTTCTCCTGAGATAAACTTTGAGTTTGCGTCAGAGAGGTGAGGCAATAAGGTTGATTTTGGAGTCTCAATTAAGATCCACCGCGGGATGGGAAGGGATGGTGGATTTAATTGATGCGGGCATCGTGAGGTCAAGGGGCAAAGGGAATGTCCATTCCTATTTGGATATTCGGGTGAAAGTGGGCAGGGGAGGAGAGTAGTCATTTCTCTCACGTCTTGTCAAATGGTCCATGGACTATCGATCCATAAACTAAAGGAGAACTAAAGGAAATCTTTCTTCTTCCTTTTTCCTCCTTCAGAGGTTTTGATCATTTGGAATTAGCAGAGTGGTTCCTTTCTCTTTTTCTGGAGAAAGTCCTGGAGAGGTTTCCCCCACCACACACACACACTTGCACCCTTCAGACCACCTTCCGTAATCGATCTCGATGGAAGACAGGAGAGATGGATGATTTCTTTCCTTCCTCTTGTCCTTTCCTTTCCTACATTCAAAAGTTTCCGCCTTTCCCAACTTCCATTTCCATTTCCATCCATCCATCCATTTACCAGGAGCCAAAATCATTCCACACCCAAAATCCACTGTCGATTATCATAATTTCATGACTTGGAACTTCTCTACTGGAACTGAGCAAACTGGAGGATGTGGCTCCTTTCCCCACTTCCGTCATATCCTCCCTCCCTCCTACATTTTCTCCATCAATCCTGGATATGATTCAGCAGGAAAACTGCCACTGCCGCCGTCATTAGACATTAGAGAGGCATGACAGTGCTTTTAGTACGGGGGAAGACTTAAGTCCCTGAATCCTCTTTTCTTTCTACTTTCTACCAAAACCAAGTTTCTTAAGCTCCTAGAGACAGGCAGGCGGGCAGAAGGAAAGGAAACTAACTGTTGCTGGTCATTTCATGACGTACACGAAGACAAACTGATTCCTTGTGCTTCCTTGATCCGACTAAAAGTTTTTGGGAAAAAGGAAAAAGTAAAAGTAAAAGTCGATTTCCTTTCCAGCAAAACTTTGTGTGTGTCTTGAGCACGGAGGTGACAGGAGGAGAATAATATAATTATTACTCTGTCACACTATGATTCCTCCAGAAGTCGGTGGAGACACGCTGGCGGGTATTAGGAAATAGTTTCGTGGCACGTTCATGCATTGTTTATTACCCAAGTCCACTCCGCCGCCCCCCAATAATGCTTCTTAGGAAAAGAGAAAGTTCCACCACCTTTTTCCGTTACGTTGACATGAGAAATGAAGCTTTTGAAAATTTGGAGCCCGATTACCATCTCAGATTTGTAAAAAATGTCGTTGAACTCAATCTGATAAAAGATGGAGGGAACTCAATGGGTTGAGAAGAGGAAATAAAATGGAATGGCAGAGAGGATTTAGGGTAACCACTTTCCCTTGTTCTCCTTTCAATCCCACGTTTACGAGTAAAGACTTTTCTTCCAAGGGTTTTCGTTACCCCCAAAAGTGTCGAAAATTTCATGGATATTGAAACGGAAATTTGGTTCGTAATTACAATTTGTTAGTTTCTTCCTGAGTGGGTTAGTAGTAGTG